>ML777662.1:446068-473813 GCA_009831015.1 Picea engelmannii | reverse complement strand
ATCACTTTAATTAATTAATTAACCTTTTTACCTTTGAAAAGCTCCTTATCTCTCCTTGTGGTTTCCCTGGCCACTGAAAGTCACTTCTAGCCATCCCATCCTGTAGTGTTTCTCCTCCCGATTCCAATGAGATATTACACTGATAGGTTCCTCCAAGTAATGTGCCCAAAATGACCTCTTCAGTGAATTCCATTGACTTATAGCTCAAAATAGTCAAAATCATGGATATCATTGGAATGCAACGAAACCAAAGCCAACCTATGCGGAATGGCTCATAATGATGGAATATGATCATCAATGCAAGATGGACCCCATAATTCCTCTCAAATACCCATGTACTCGCTCTAGCATCCATCTGGCTACTCTGGTCATCATAAATCTCTACCCTGTGATGATGTCCCAAAGCGGGGACATTACATATTATTAAGATTAATTTTCTTGTTAATTATAGGTTTTATTAATATCAAATCAGTGGTAGAAGATTATATGCAGGAATCACTTAGGTTGGTCTTAGAATTAGTTTAATTTTTCATTGGTATTATGTTGGTTAAGGTTACATTAGTTTAATAGTAAAAAGGTTATAATAATAATGTTATTTAGCCTTTTTGAACATATAATAATTTAATATTAATAATATGAACCTAAAATTAGCCTATAATTAGTCAAACTAACTTAAGATTAATATTAATAACACTAACTCCCTCAAACATAGGGTTTACCTCATTATTTTAACCTATAATTAACATAACATTAATATTGACGAAACTAACATTGCTTAGTAAAATTAACTTAAGATTATATGAACTTCCTGAAAACTAGGGTTTACCTCATTAATTTAACCTTAATTTAGCCCTTAATCAACATAAAATTAATATTTTTTACTAAAACCTCTAGTCAACCCTAAATCTAACCTACAATTAACATATAAAAAACTTAATTAAACCACTATTTATTATCTTTTGAGAAAAATTCTCCTAAAAACGAGGGTTTCACTCAGCCAACCGTAGTTTTTTCACCCGCCTCATCACTATTTAATAAAGGCTCTTCTCTTACTATTTTTCTCAGGCTTTTCTTGTCTTGAAGATGGATCCTGTTATGGATCTGAAACATCGACGACAAGCTGTCAATAACACTGTGGTTCTTCTGACAAATTCTGAACAAATTTCTCACCACATAAACCTAAATGAATAGATGGATAGTTTTATCTTTAAGGATAATCCCCATTTCCAAAAAGAACGCGTCCACCCTTTGATTAACTGCATCCAGATTGTAGAAACTAAGGCATCATAGAAATTTTTCACAAAGAAAAGTCTCGACTTATACCCCCCAATCCACTTTCACTGATTTTTTATGTCCTATAGTAAGACCCATGAGCTGATTACAACTCTGCGAAATAATTCCCATTCCTCTGTCACTTCTCCCATAAGTCCCATTTCATCGCTCTCTTTCCACTAAGAGGAGATAAAGCTCGTCTAATTTATTCCCCTGGCCTGATAGAGTAGAGTAATGTTTTTCTTTTTTAAGATAAATAAGATATTTTGAGATAGATATAAATATTTCCCCAAACCCAAAATCTTATCTCTACCAATTTGAACAGAATTCCCCAATCCCGAGCTCCAACTCAGCCAATTCATAAGGAGATGAATATATTTTAAGAGATTTTTCCAAGTGTGCAAGGGAGAAGTTAGCTAAAAATTCGTCGATCTGAGCCAAATTGTTATCGAATAGTGGGGAAGATATTTATCTTTAATTACACTATGCCAGATGTCATCATTCATTAACACTTGCCATAAAGTGTTTTTCGCAAGTGCTTTGTTGAAAATATGAATTTTTTGAATTCCCCACCCGCCAAAGTACTTCGGTTTCGCTAAAACCTCCCATCTACATAGATGGAAATGGTGTTTTTCACTGCATCCCTTCCAAAGGAAACTGAAATCTTTTTTCCTGATCTTGTTGAGGACTCAGACATGGATAACCACCATTGACATCCAGTAAACTGGTTGGATTTATAACAAAGATTTTAATAATATAAAACAACCACCTAAGTACAACCATCTCTTTCACCAATGTCCAATTTGTTTTTCAATTTTAGCAAGTAACCATCTCCATTCTTCCACCTTGTACATTCCTATCTTCAGATAATAACCGAGATATCTGAATCCTATTGATAGGTTTGCAAAATTATAAGGGAACACTTCCTTGAAGTTCTCTAACTCCTCCCCACTTAAACCAACATACAAAAAATTGGACTTTGTCAAGTTCACCTGTAAACCCGATGCTTTACAAAATGATTTTAGAATGATATCAATATCCCGCCATTCATGTAGGGAATCTCTAGTCATGATTAGGGAATATCTAGTCATGACTAGGGAATCTCTAGTCATGATAATAACCGAGATATCTGAATCCTATTGATAGGTTTGCAAAATTATAAGGGAACACTTCCTTGAAGTTCTCTAACTCCTCCCCACTTAAACCAACATACAAAAAATTGGACTTTGTCAAGTTCACCTGTAAACCCGATGCTTTAAAAAATGATTTTAGAATGATATCAATCTCCTACCATTCATGAAAAGAACATGAAAGATCCCTACTACTCTGGATACTTTCACTCCCGTCATCTTTCCTTCTCGCTTTCCTTTCTTAAGAAGAAGACTAATACCGTCCATTACCAATACAAATAACAAAGGGGATAATGGACACCCTTGTCTCAAACCTCAGCCATTTTGAAAAAATGAAGTAGTCTCCCCATTTAGAAGAACAACAAAGGTCAAAGTACTGACACAACTCATAATCCAATTTGTAATCTGAATGCCAAACACTGTTTGGATTAAAATAAGTCTTAAATAGTCCCAGTTTATACAATCATAATCTTTCTTCAGATCAATTTTTAGAACTAACGCCTTCAATTTTTTCAACTTTATTCTATGCAGGCATTCATGGGTCATTCCTATGGTGTCTTGGATCTGTATTCCTTTTAGAAACCCCAGTTTCTCTTCAGACAAAGATCGAGAGAGCATAGGTTTGATCTTATTTTCAATAATCTTTGAAATTAGCTGATAGCACATGTCACATAATGAAATTTCTCTAAAGTCATCAAAGGATGTATGCTAATTTACTTTTGGTATAAGGGATAGGAAATTCGAATTTAGGCCTCTAAACACTACTCCTATGTTCCTGGACTCCTCTACCATCTCCAAAAAATCATCCCCTACCAGGTCAAAAACATAAATAAATAACTCAACAGTCCAACCATTAGGTCCCAGACTTTTATCTTTCGCAACTTGTTTGAGCACCTCCTTTAATTTGTCCTTTTTGCATGGTATTTCCATAAGTATGGTGTCCTCCTCATTTACCAGTCGGGGGAAAAGGATGGCTGAGAATACCTAGTCATTTATAGTAGAGAGTCACTGTGCCTCAAAAAAACTTTTGAAATATCTAGTAGCCTCATTTTTTAGTGCATCTTGACCCGTATGTGCCATCCCATTTTCATCTATAATATCCCAAATATGTTTACAATTCCTTCTATAATTAGTGAATTGATGCAAGTATTTTGTGTTATGATCGCCATTTTTCATCCAAATCGCTCTACTCTGTTGTTTCCAAAGTTCCTCTTCTGCCAGCAAGAATTTATTTCTATCTTCCTCCAGTAATTTTAAGTGTCTTTCCTATGCCAAATTTTGCAAAACCCATGAGATCATCTGTAGAGAATCTTTAATGTCTTCCTCCAACTTCTCAAAGATTATCATTTTCTGATGCATGTTATCTTTTACCCATTGTTTGGTTTGATTTTTTAATTCTTTTAATCTCCACACTAAATGTCTCTAAAGCCCCTCCTCTTGAATAATTTTTTAATTCTTCCATACTTCATGAACAATGTTGGCAAAATCTTCTTCTTTTACCACTGAGAGTTGAATTTGAATGGATATGCCTTAAAGAGAGGAGTAATATCGAGCTGCAATAACACTAGTGCATGATCCAATATATATGGGTAGGCCACCCAAGACTTGTAAAAACCCACACTATCTAATATGTCTTCGAACAGAATATCCCGGTCTAATCTCTTTGATATTACTTCATCTCCCGATCTCCCATTGCACCAGGTTGGGACAACCTTGTCCAAATGGATATCTACTAGTCTGTGTTTTTGTAGTAAGTCTTTGAAAAATACAGCCAAGGGATCAACTTATGCAAAGTCTCCCCAGACCTTACCCACATTAACTGTAAAGTTGAAATCACTTGCTATTATCAAATTTTTATGTGATATCAATTCTCTTTCTGCCACTTTGTTCCAAAAACCTCTTATGTTTGAAAACGGTCCATAAACATTTAAAAGCGAAAGCTCCATTTTTCTTTCAATACAAATACCTATCATAAAAATACCACCACAAGATAAGTAAGGAACAATGTCTAACTTATTTGGATCCCATGTCACCAAAAGACCTCTTGACTTTCCAACCGAACTGTTTGCACATGATAACCATGCTGGTCGAAGAGTATTCATAAATGATCTTGCATTTTTTTCATGAACCATAGTTTCTTGCAAAAATATGATATCTAGGTAAGTCTTATCTAACAGTCTATGCACAGAGGGAAGTTTAAGGGTGTCCCTCAGCCATCTAATATTTAATGAGAGAAGAATAACGATTTTTCCCTGGCCAGGGCTTTCATGCCTCTAAGCATCGCAAGTTCAGTGGAATTAATAGCAAGCATATAAGGTAAAGATGTATCATCTTCTTCTTTTTTTGTGAGAACTCCTGGTTTTTACCAGAGAGATTTCAATCCCCAATCCCCTCGACTAGGTGTATTCATTTCCTGAACCCTCTCCACAAAACTCGGTCGAGCTAGCTTCTCCAACAAACCATGTTCTTTCAATTACCAATATCCCTTGATAGATTGTTAAAGGGGTGGGAGACCGAGTTTCTTGGTAGTTTGGTACTAGTGAATCCAACACAACATTAAGCGAAGAATCTCCTATATCAGGTTCCCTATATCTTGGAAGGTTGTTTAAATCCCCCAAAGGTTCTCTGGTAAGATGAATTTTTCCCACAAAATCCTCCAACTCACTGGAGGTAATAGGCAGTTTGGAGCCCCTATCCCCCTCGAAAACAATGGTCAATCCTCCTCCCCCCCTATAGGCCACTTCCCCCAAAATAATTGACTAATTAAACCCCATGCGCCCAGTAGACTGGGTTTCACTCAACCTGATAAAAGGTCTACCCTGATCGAGAAGGAAAAACTATGAGAATCCTTAGAATTTTTTTTTTCTAAATGCTAGATGAATCTAGAGTGTTGTGCTCCCATGTCGTTAACATAGAAAAAAGAGAGGGGAATTTTTTTTAACTTACCCAAAAAGGTGTCTGTCAGCTCCACCAGACTGGTTTCCTCATGTGTAGAGTGATGTTCTCCAATATCGAATGAATCGACCTCTAGAGAGTGTTCACGCATCACTTTCTGCAGCATGGAGTTGTCAGACTCCTCTTCCTCCAAAAATCCTTTGCAGTCCCTCCGCAAATGGCCCATCCTACAATAGAAACTACACTAAAAAGGAATTCCTAAGTAGTCCAGGCGTTGACTCACCGTCCGACCCTTTCATTCAATCTCTAGAGTTTCTAATAAGCCCAAATGGATATCTATGTCCATTAAAATTTTCCCAACTCTTTTTGAAGAGGGTTTGAGAGTTTATTCATTCACCATGATAAATTTCCCTATCTCGTTACCAACAATAGCATCAAGAACCCTTGCATTGCAGAGTTGTAGTGGCAGCCCAAGTAACAAGACCCATGTCACTCATTGTTATATTTTTTCGATATTCATGATGAGGGCGAACTCGATGGACAAGTAATCTTTGCTCCTAATGACACCTTAACACCCAATGTGTGGATCCCCGAGTGCATCACGTTGTAATTTTGTGAAAATTTTGTTTTTCTATTTTGTAATTCACTCTATTTTTATGTAATCCTAAGTGCCTCTTTTATAATGTTCGCTTTAGATCCATATATTATGTCATTAAATCAATATGTGTAATGCCAAATTTATTACCTTTGGCATGTTATTTTTTGTATTCATCGAAAATTCATTACGTAATGTCGGTGTTATTATTTTTATGTGATATTTTGATAGTTTTAGAATGCTTTTTCACGCTTACTTATATAAAATGTGTTTTAATATTAAAAAATTATTAAAATCTAAGTATAAATAATTATTTTTGGAGATGTGTTCATTTATCTTTTAGTTGTATCTATATTTTTCATTGGCTATTGTATTTGAAATTACGTCTATTTCCATGGGCCACATTAGGGTGACTATTGGTCTAATGATTTAAATGAAATCAACTTCCAAAGTGTGATAGGTGAAAGTAAAGGTGTGACTGAAAGTAAAGGTGTGACAAGTGAAAGTAAAATGGAGAGTAGAAATTGTCTTTCATACACCAAAAACGTTAAGATTATATTATTCAATCAACACAACACATGTACATTAAATACATTAAGTTTGGCCTTAAGATAGATTGACTATCTTAGATACACAATCCATTTTGTTGAGAAAATATCTCAACAACACTCCTAAATAACAAAAAAAATCACTCACTTAGAGAATAATCTCTACATTACAATAACCAAATTCAATAATCAATCATAATCATATGATGTGATGAATAATCATGCATTAATTAAACAAACAAGTAGGATTTATTCCAACACCCTCTCTTAACAAGTATTTATCATGATCTCTTGCAGATAAGGTCTTCATCAACACTTCTGAGCATCTCGAAATATTGCAAGCTATAAACTCAATCAGGTTTCCATGTATTCCTCTGAAAGGTGTAGTCTCCTTGTTGTGATCCAATTTTCAAAACATCATTGGACACCATTATCACTTGTAGTGTCTCATAACTCGCGTAAAGGTAGATGGCGAAGTTGGTTGTGTTACCATATAAATTTGTTAGGAGTCGTATGTGTTTGTTGTGAATACCCAAGTCTGCACCCCTACTCCGTCTCCCTCTTTTTCGCACACCATTCCTAGGATTTTTCCCCTCTGGTTGATAAAGTCAATTTCCCTTTCCAATCAACGATTGGGTTTTCCTTAGTGTCTTGCTTAACTGATTCTCGACTCAGGAGTTTTCTATTTTCTTTAAAGGATGAATGAACACATATCGTGATATTTGGTCCAAATTATCGGTCATATTCTTTGCTATTGATTGAGCTCACATCGGGTCATCCAAGTCCTTTGTTTGTACAGTGAACAACCATGAACACAAAGCACAGCATTCAGAACAATCCATTTCGGGATTGAAACACAAGCAAACATACATGCTCAATTTTAAACAACGGAGATCCCATGAATAGTTCAGATCAATAGCTCTCGGGAATTCAGGATTTCAAAGTAGTGCAAGGATTAACTACTAGACAGAGGAGCCGAAGTCCCGAAGTAAATTTGAGGCATTGAAGGCCAAGGAAACATGGAGGCATATCACTCACTTCAGAAGATTTACTTCGGAGGATTGTAAGAACTATGCATTGAAAGGGCCTGAACCCGATGTTGGCCCTTGGTTATGGAAGAAAGAAAAGATTGAGGAAGAAAAGGTCAAACACGAACTACGTGGGAGACACAGTGACTGTCCCTGGGTCGAAGTAAGCAAAAGAGCAAAAAAGATGGAGCGAAGTACGGAAAAGCAAGCCGTTGAATGAGGATATCAGGGATGACAGATCAAGAAGAGAAAAGAATCGTAGACAACTCAACAAGTAGAGAAAGGCACCATTGGATGCTTTGGAGCACCACATGAGAAGGGAGGAAAGACAGGCTAGCGAAGCCTTGAAAACACGGTTCAAGTTCACCTAGGGTTTTATACACCTAGGGTTTTGACACCTAGGTTTCAACCTAAGGTTGTCGGTGAGGGACTATAATGTATAAATAGAAGTCAAGAAGACCTAGGTTGGGTCGGTACTAGTGTTCGATATTGATATTGATTGTTGTTGTTTGAGAGATTATTGTGCTATGAGAGAAAGGAGTGGTGAGAGTGAGAGCCTTCTGGTATTGTAAGATCTTTAGCTGGGTGCTAAGATCAAGTCCTGCAGCTGGGTGTGCAGGAAGGTGGGAGACAGAGAGAAGAAGAGAGGAGACCTACTGACTAAGAGCGCAGATCAGAACTGTAATTTTTACCTTAACATATCATAAGCACAATTATGTGGACGTAGCCCTAGAGAGAGGGTGAACCACATATTTTATGTTGTATGTGTGAGTGATGCCTGGATCTTTGTCATTTTTATACCGTTATTTGCATTATTGTGTTAGATCAGATGTATAGCTGGATAGAGTATATCTAGCTGATAAGAGATATATGAATGCTGCATTATTGTTGTATTAGTTCCACTTGATATTCCCCTAGTTGTAGACATCTCTGTCTTGCAACCCCCCTCTTAGCTGCTTCGGGTGAGACTGCATCTGCTTCGCAGGTGTTTTCAAAAGGGCCAGTAGCTAGGGCTTGTTGGTGCGCTCTTGAAGTGAACCCTGGGTCTGCCCCTGTGCCAACAAATGGTTCCATTGTCAGGATGAGAATTTTTTTAATGGAATGTCAAGGTGGTTCCCATCAAATATCGAGATTCAAAAGTGGATAGAGGATCAAGAAAGGGACTTCGTTGAAGCCCATAACAAGAACCCTAAACTGAGTACTGAAGATTGGCTACAAAGATACAACTTCACCGACATTCACAAGATATTCTTTTGGGGAATCCACCAGGAGTTGTTTGAATGGTTGGCTAGGTTAGCCGATACCCATTTCGACATTAGATATAGAGCTCCTGTGGTTTAGATGCCGACACTAATCTAGAAGGTCAAGAGAGTTGACAACGTTGTATCCAGAGAAGCATATCATTTGTTTGATAGTAGCATTGGAGGGTATATCACCGAGTTTGTTGTTGACAGAACATAATCGTATAGCCAAGTCGAGAGACACTTTTTCAAAGGACCTAGAGGAAAAATTTTGCACTTTCTGAAGCTCAGAATCAAGATTCTCTTGCATGAAAACCACATCTTGAAGATACATTAGATTGGTCGGACCTGAAAAGGCTAATGTTCAAGATCTTAGACAGTGACAGTGACATAGAAGCAGGACATATGCACAGTGGGAAAGTATTCTGAGGGGTTCAACTTGAGAACTTGTTTAAGAAAAACTACGGAGAAGAGGGTTTCTACAGTGGATAAGAGGTAGATCTAACTGACGAAGAAAATTCAGAGCCCACCAGAACATAAGAAGGGGAAGCTGAAGAACTTCACTAAAGAGAGCCAAAAACCTCAGGAACTGTATGGACTACTGAAGTAAGTAACATTAATCTTCCTATTGTCTCAAAAGTACTTAGCGGTCAGAATAGTCAAAACCGTCAGAGTCCTTAGAGAACTGTTACTGGTAGCTTAGCATCTACTCAGACAAGAAGCCTAGTCATCTCTATGGAAGAGGAAGTGAGGCTCCCTATCTTTAGAGGAGATGGATCTAAAGATCTAGATCAATATTGGTTTCTGTGTGAAGCCGTATGGAATATTAAAAGTATCACTGACGAAGCCATCAAGAGAACCCAGTTTAGCACTACGCTAAGGGACCATGCACTGAGCTGGTACATGAAACTTCTCCAAGGACTATCATAGCCTAAGCCATTGAACGAGATTAAGAATGCGCTAATTGCAGAGTTTAAGAAACCTAATTTAGAGTCAAAATGTATTACAGAGCTAAAAGAGATCAAATAAAAGGTAGCAGAACCTGTTTGCGACTTTGACCAGAGATTCAAGACCCTAACAAGCCGATTAACTTTTCAGATCCCCAATGAATAGAACAAAGAATGGTTCATCACTACGTTATTACCACACATCAGAGTCCCTCTGATGCAGTAGAAGATTACATCCCAGGAAAAATATTTGGAAATTTCCATGAAGCTTGAATCAACACCTATGGGAGAATCGAGCTTAGGCATGAGCCAGATCTTGAGTCAGCTAACCAGTTTGTCTTTACAGGTCGAGGATATGAAGAAAGATAAGGGAAACGACAAAAGGGAAGATGTCTGGTGTGTGAGATGCATATCAGAAGGTCATGATAAGGAACATTATCCCTTATTCCATGAGTATATGTCCTCAGGAGCATTGAGCCCCTTAAGCAAGTTAAGCTTCCCTGGTGTGATGTGTGCAGAAATAGGCATCATCCAGGTGAGTGCTATTACATGCATAAGTATGTTAAGACACCCACAAAATTTTACTTCACATTCTGTAAATCAGTAGGGAACGATGATCGATATTGTAGAGCTTACGATCTCATTCATGAGAGGTAGAGAGACATATACAAGATTTAGGGAAAAGTACAACAAGAAGGAAATACTCTGCAATACAACTCTCCAGGGAGAGGAAATTTCACTCCTCACGGTGGATACAAAAGATGAGGACGAGGAGGAGGTATGGGCCCAGACCGAGGACAAATAATCTATTATAACTGTGTGCAACAAGGACACTTAGCAAGGGATTGTCAGAAACCTTGCACAAACTGCAGTTATTGTAACTCTTTTGATCATGTCATAGAAGAATGCCCTGTGCTACTAGCTAAGCTTTAGGAAAGACAAGGACCCCAACAAAAACCACAAGTAAAAATGATATATGTTGAACCTCACAGAACCAAACCTAGAGTCGTTTTCATTACTCGAGGAGGCGTTGCTTCAAGAGAGGATAGAAAAACCCAAAGAAAGATCACATAAGATTCAGGTATTAGGAAAGATGAGGAGAAGACTCAAGCTTTTGATGCAAAGAAAGAAAGATGAATCTTTGAGGAAGCAAGACAAGAGTTCAAGAGGAGCCAAGGATCTTCATCTATAATGCAACTAGAAGTAAAAGAGTATGGAATGCCTCGGGCATTTGATTAATCAGCTGCGCATAAAGAAGGAAAATAAGTAAGTATGCTCATTGAATTTTTGTACACTTGTCTTAAATTAATTCAGGATGAGAAAGCTATACAAGAGCTACAGAACCTAATCAGGCAGTATGAGCTAGGAAAGGTAGACCCCTTTCTAAACAGGGAAGTACACTAGATTCGTAAGAAGAGAAGAACAAACAAAGGATTACATTTGAATGCTCAAATAGGTGAGTACGATATAGACTATGTGGTCCTCGATTTAGGGTTGGAGGTCAATGTCATGATGAAGAAAACTTGGGCACTGATGGGAAAACCCAAGATGATATATTCCCTTATCGAGATTTGCATGGCTAATCAACAAGATGTCAACCCATTTGGATTACTGGAGAATGTCCCTGTGGACATCGACGGAGTTAGAACCTTTGTAGACTTTGAGGTAATTGAAATTATTGATGATAGATTCCCTTACCCTTCATTACTAGGAATTGATTGGGCCTTCAACAATTCTACTGTGGTCGATTTAAAGAAAATACGGATGACATTTGAAGGAGATGGCCTTAGGGTCTTTGCACCCCTATATCCAGATGAAGGTCTGTGGTATACAGAGTCCATTAGAGAAGAAGACTACGCATATGAGCTGGAAAACATCTATAAATTAATAGCCAAACAATAGGATTACATTAACCCTACTGTCGATGGGAATCTAAGTTGGCGAAGTGACAATGCGTTTTCATCATATTCAAAAGAAGTGTTGGAGAACTAGCAGAACCAGATGTATGAAGTATCCACAAAGAGATGTGCTCGACTGACCAGAGAAGTTCGTTGGATTGGTACAACAATAAGTAACTTACCTACCTTTGATGGTCTGAATCCTTTAGAATCCTTCTTGATGGAATTTGAAACAATTGTACCAGCACAATAGAGGTTGTTAGCTATGGACAATACTCTAAAAGATACACCAACAAGATGGTGGGGGACACATAAAAGAAATATCACAGACTGGACACAATGTCGAACCTTGATGACAACACAGTTTTTAGCACAAGTAGGATGCTCCGAAGTGAGGTACACAGGTCGAAGTTGCCCAAAGGACCATGTACAAAGTTGTGAAGAGGCCTGGAGTGACATTCCTCGAGAATAATGGGTACACAGATTCATTAACACGCTGGACACGACCCCTATTAACCAGTACCTTCAAGCAGAGCTGCGCCTTATCATCGCCGATTGGGAAGGTATGCTTCAGAATTTTGTAACCACCCTTTTATTTGAAAGTGAATTTCCCTCAGTAGATCAAGCATTAAAGATTGTGAGGCATAAAGTATTTAAAGAATCATCTAGCCTCCCTTTGGAGCAAGAAGAGGACGAATGGACTACGCCATTCCAAAAATTACAAGGATGTTACAACATTAATTCCGATGAAGATGATGATCCGAGGAAGGTAAACATTATTGAGACAGAAGGCCACAGAGATGTAAAAGGACCAGCATTTGAACTACCATTCATTGGACAACTGATCAAGATAAAGAAATTTAATATTGGGATAGAGGAGACACCGAAGCTTGCCAATGTCGGAGATTACTGGGATGCTTCTACCATTGACAAAATTATAGAATTACTTCACAAGTATCAGGACTTATTTCCGACCAAGTTCACTAATATGAAGGGTATCAAAGGACCCATGGGAGAAATGAGAATACCTTTGAAACCAGATGTGAAGCCAGTCAAGAAAATACCCTACAGATTGAACCTGAAATATAAGGAAAAAGTGAAGATTGAGCTCGACAAAATGTTGGAAGCAGGGATTATTGAACCTGTCGAAGAGTCGGAGTGGATCATCCCTATGGTAGTACAAGACAATAATATAGGCAAGATCAGAATATGTGTGGACCTCAGAAAGTTGAACGATGCCTATTTGCATAACCCCTTCCCTACACCACTCATATATGAAGTATTAGACAATGTGGGAGGCCAGGAGGTATATTCTTTTACAAATGGGTTCTCATGATACCATCAGATCCGGATTGCCAAGGAGGACTGCCACAAGAACACATTTTCCACATAATGGGGATCCTACCAGTACACAGTGATGCCATTTGTACTGAAGAGTTCCCCAACCATCTTTTCTAGGGTAGTGGTCGAAGCGTTCAAAGAATTTTTGCATAAGTTTTTAGAAGCCTATTTTGATGATTGGACTATTTTTAGTTTGCTGAAAAATCATGATGAATGTCTAGGGATAATGTTGGATAAATGAAGGCAATGTCAAACTGCTTTGAATTTGAAGAAGTGCATCTTCTTCTCACCATTGGGAGTATTATTAGGTCATATTCATATGCAAGAAAGGATTGTTGGTGGACCCATCCAAAATTTCAATTATAGTTGATTTTCCGCCTCCTACCTCAGTCAAACAACTGTGCACTGCGCTAGGACATACTGGCTATTACAGGAAATTTATTAAAGGATATCCTCATATTATTGCGCCAATGGAGAATTTATTAAAGAAACACTGTTAGTTTGGTTGGACAGAAGAACGCCAACAAATTTTTAACACACTGAAACAAAAGATGGTGACTACGCCTATTCTGGTCTTTCCAGATTGGAGCCAGGAATTTCATGTGCATGTTGATGCGTCTTCCATTGCATTAGGAGCAGTACTAGAACAACCTGGAAAAGGGGACATTGATCATCCATTAGCATTTTCCAGCAGAAATCTATCTACAATTGAAATCAATTACACTACTACAAAGAGAGAAGGATTAGCCATGGTGTATGCGCTACAAAAATTCCAACATTACTTACTAGGAGGACACTTCAAAATGTTTACTGATCACTCTACGTTGAAGTATCTGGTCAACAAGCCAGTGTTGGGGAGGTGAATATGCAGATGGCTTCTCCTGTTTCAAGAATATGATTTTGAGATCATAGTTAAGCCAAGAAGAATGAACAAGGGACCCGACCACCTGTCAATGTTGGAACATGGAAAAGAACTCACCAGTCTGGAGGATACACTACTGGATGCACAATTTCTTGGAATTAGGAAGATGGATGACCACTTTGCAGACATATTCCAATTCTTATCAATAGGAATGGCTCCAAGAAAGTATACAATTTCCTAGAAGAAACAAATAGTGGTGCGCACTGCAGACTTTTCACTGATAGTTGGTCAACTATATAATATGGGACCTGATGAAATACTAAGAAGATGTGTGATGGAGGCAGAGTGCCCACTGATCCTCATAGAATCTCATGAATGCATCACAGGAGGACATTACGCAGGCAAAGCAACTGTGTAGAAGGTTCTGTGAACTGGCCTTTGGTGGCCTACTTTACATAAAGATGCTAAAGAGTATACCAAAGCCTATGATGTATGCCAGAGAGTTGGAAAACCATCCAAAAGAGATGAAATGCCACTAGCACCGTAGATGACCCTACAAGCATTTGAAAAATGGGACATTGACTTCGCGGGACCTATAAACCCACCAGGAAAGTGCACAAGAGAAAGGTATATTATCACTGCGACAAAATACTTGACTAGATGGGTTGAAGCAAGAGCAGTCAAGGACTGTAGTGAAACTACAACTGCGCATTTTCTATTTGATGACATAATAAACAGGTTTGGATGCCCTAAGACCCTTATGAGTGATCAAGGAACTTATTTCATCAACAAGACAGTTGAAGCCCTGACTAAGGAATTTGCAGTCCACCATCAGAAGAGTACACCTTACCATCCACAAGAAAATAGAATGGTTGAAGCATTCAACAAAATCTTGGAGACAACATCGACAAATATTTGCAGTGTGAACAGGGATGATTGGGATTTAAGAGTACCAACATTACTCTAGGCTTATAGAACCACTTGTAAAAAATTAACAATGAAGACCCCTTTCAAGTTGGTTTATGGTCTTGAAGTTGTTGTCCCGATGGAGTACTTGGTACCGAGATTAAGAATTGTTGCATTACAGACATGGATGATATTGGCGTTGTTCGTGAGATTCTTGCCCAACTGGTTGAACTAGAAGAATACATATTTATGGCAGGATTCCATCAACAAGTACAGAAGGAAAGAGAGAAGGCCTATCATGAAAAACACATCAAGAAGAAGGAATTTAAGCCAGGTGATTTAGTATTGGTGTATGACAGTAAATTTATAAGACATCTAGGGAAGTTCAGAACGCATTGGCTTGGACCATATGAGATTTCCTATGTTATAGAAGGAGGAGCTGTTCAACTAAGGACATTGAAGGGAGAATGGAAAGAGGGATTAGTAAATGGGAATCGACTGAAGTTGTACTATGACAACCATCTGCCTCCCAACTCTTAGTAAAATAAAAGGATAAAAGGATCTAGGTACTAGGTGCAGTTGAAACTAGGTACGAGACATAGAAAATATGGTCTACACAAGGATGGGAAGGAGACATGGAGCAGAAAGAAAAGGCTGCACTCTGCAGTCCAAAGTCGAAGTGACATGGAAGGATCAAAACTAAAGTGCCTCGGGACGAGTCAAAGCTGCGTTTTGGGGGCCTGTTGGTGCTTGGTTATGGAAGAAAGAGAAGATTGAGGAATAAAAGGTCAAACACAAACTGGGCGGGAGACAAAGTGACTGTCCCTGAGTCGAAGTAAGCAAAAGAGCAGAAAAATGGAGCGAAGTACGGAAAAGAAAGTCATTGAATGAGAAGATAAGGGATGACAAATCAATAAGAGAAAAGAATCATAGAAAACTCAACAAGCAGAGAAAGCCACCATTAGATGATTTGGAGCACTGCACGAGAAGGGATGAAAGATAGGTTGGTGAAGCCTTGAAAATGCAGGTCAAGTTGACCTAGGGTTTCAGACACTTAAGGTTTTGGGTAATTAGGGTTTTGACACCTAGGTTTCGACCTAAGGCTGTCGGTGAGGGACCATAATGTATAAATAGAGGTTGAGAGGACCTAGATTGGGTCAGTACTAGTGTTGGGTATTGATATTGATTGTTGTTGGTTGAGAGATTATTGTGTTGTGAGAGAAAGGAGTGTTGAGAGTGAGAGCCTTCTGGTATGGTAAGATATTTAGCTGGGTGCGAAGATCAAGTCCTACAGCTGGGTGTGCAGGAAGGTGGGAGAAAGAGAGAAGAAGAGAGAAGACCTGCTGACTAAGAGCATAGATCAAAACTGTAAGCTTTACCTTAATATATCATAAGCATAGTTCTGTGGACGTATCCCTAGAGAGAGGGTGAACCATGTATATTTTGTGTTGTATGTGTGAGTGATTCCTAGATATTTGTCATTGTTATATTGTTATTTGCATTATTGTGTTAGATTAGATGTATAGCTGCGAAGAGTAGATCTAGCTGATAAGAGATATATCAATGCTACATTATTGTTGTATTATTTCCACTTGATATTCCCCTAGTTGTAGACATCTATTTCCTACAACCCCCCTCTTAGTTTCTTCGAGTGAGATTGCATCTTGTTTGCAGGTGTTGCCGAGAGGGCCAATAGCTAGGGCTTGTTGGTGTGCTCTTGGAGTGAACCTTGGGTCTTCCCCTGTTCCAACACCTAAACTCCCGAAGTAATTGTGAGTCATTGATCTTCGCAGTAGGAAACAAGGTCCATCCAACAACGACGTGTGGAAAACAAAGTGGAGCTTTCCCAAATCGTAGGTCACAATTAGATCAATGAATTGCGTGTATTCGACATGTCAAAATTGCGCGAGGATTAGTGGCTAGGAAGAAGCCTCTGGTTGTATATCAAGCACCACATGTTCTTCTCCATCGGATGGTCAATATTTACATTGGGAATCTGGACTTCGAGAGTTTTATCTCCTCCCCATCATCCAAAGTGTTTTCTACCGAAGTCCATAGATCGTTGTCGCATTTCCATCCAAATATAACGGTGGTAGTTTGCTTCAGGACACCAGGCTTCAGGAGTTTTAGATCCTCCCCTCTCGCTTTCATCCAGAGTGTTTTCTCCCGAATTCCACACATTGCTGTCACGTGTCCATCCAAATATAACAGTGGTAGTTTTCTTCAGGACTCTAGGCTTCGGGAGTTTCAACTTCCTCGCTTTTGTTTTCATCCGGAGCATTTTCTCCCAAAGTCTATAGATCGTTGTCACATCTCCATACAAATATAATGGTAGTAGTTTGCTTCGGGACTCCGGGCTTAGGGAGTTTCAACTTCCTCGCTCCCGTTTTCATCCATATTGTTTTCTCCTAGATTTAATAGATCCCTGCCACGTGTTCTCCTCATATCGATGGTCATCGTTCACTTTGTAGCTCTAGCTCTACATGCATACCACACTCGAGTTGTGAAGTGAAAAAGTACGTGGAATTCATCAGTTTGGATATGTGGCTCTCTCATCAGTCATGAAACCTAACATCCATCTAGAGATGACATGTGGCACTCAGTCCATGCACCTTTGGGAATATCATCCTCTTTTTTCCAAGTGACAAGTGTCTCTTCTCTTTTCATGACATGTCAGCATAGTGACGTAATCCCACCATGTCAGATCATCCTCCGGGAGGTGTTCTTGTTCAACGCCAAAATTGGTTTCATCTCCCAGCATGGTTGGAATGATCCTAAAATTGGTAGGCAGATAAACTTTAGCAATAGTGCTAAATTCAATAGGAGTTACCATATCATAGATCGTGACCAGATTAATGTACATGTTTCATTGTGGGGACACAACATGCTTGAATGTTAAAATTATTGAGCGGTCCCGCAATTGAAACCATGGTATTGTAAAAGAGCTATGTGGCGAAAGGCGGTGAATTGCCAGCTCAAAAGTGGTGTGAATCCAAACTGCCTTTGAAGGCCCCACAAACACGTGATTATATAGCATCTAATTTGAGAGCAGCACGTGGCCTCCCCCTTGGCATTAAACCTCATTGTGATCTCGAGAGAAAGCGGTTAATGAAAAAGGAGTGGTGGTTGAAACCTCGACTCACTCCATAAATAGAAGGAATGGAAGGTCTAGTCGTGGAGACATAATTGTCGCCCTGAGGTACCCCTATGGACAGTTTTTCCTATAGGCCCATGATGATCTGAGCTCATGTACGAAAAAAGGATGCATGCATAGTCTGATTGAAGAAGGCGTAGATGAAAGACTTTGAATGGAATGTCCAGATCACACTTTTGGTATTTGTGGACTAATCTGAGTATAAATAGATCAATTCAAGATTTTTTTAAGGTTGTCAACTGGTTGAACCGAGATCTCTACTATGTAATTTTGATGCCAAAAGTGTTCTCTAGTTATGTATCAAATTTCATACTTTTGCATTAATAGAAGTCAAATTCTTTCATATCTTTATTTAAACTGTGTTGAAACACTCAGGAATGGAGGATCCAGTCGAGGGTTGTGGTTCTATTGTAATGTAGGTTTGATTACAATAGTGTTGTGACTAGTTTTAGACAACTTCCTTGTTACCTTATTTCCCCTTATGTTGAAAGGCTCGGGCATGGAGGATCCAGTCGAGTTGTTGTAGTTGCATGATAATGTAGGTTTGATTATTATTATGTCTAAAACTTGAGTTCAAGAGTGCTCTTGAGCCTAGGTTTTTCTTCACCAAGCTGCTTGAAAGTCGGATACCCATAGTAGTCTTGTTCACCTCTCTCACTAAGTCTTCCTTCTACTCACACTTAAACTCAAATTGATGACTGAAGTTAATGAGGACCTCAATTCCCTATGTATTTCTTATCCAAGTTCTGTGATTAAAATCATTCTTGCACTAATTTTTGTCCATTTGACCTCCACTCATAAAACCAACATCCACCAAAAATTCTGATGGGTATTGGAATTATCCTCTTGCAATCTGAGGGTGACTCTCAGTGCTAACATTCTTGGCATCATTTTTGGGGAATGAATTAAAGATATTTCCCTGGGATTGAAGGACAAATAAATTCTTATTCTGAAGGTGCGTCAAAAATAAATACCTTAAAGATTGCAGCTTGCACCCGGAGACTCCACTATTTTAGTTGTGGCTCCCAAAGGTAGACACGCGAGCTCTACTCCAGAACTTCCTCTAGTAAAACCTGAAGCTAACCCAAAAAATATTATCAATAAAGGAAAGACCTCTCAAGAAGGACTTTCGGCCATTGTACGAGGTGATTCTGGTAATTTACAAACTTCTTCTTTTGAAACTCCAGTAGTTGCATCTAATTCTCCTATTATACCATCTATTGGAGTTTCCAGAAGTTTAAATTTTTGGGGTTTCCCTATTGAATTATCCCCTTCTATATCTCATTTTGAATAAAGTTTTTTCACCCCTGTTTCCCTTGATATTGTAAAGTGGTTAAGATCCAGGAGCTTAGAAGATTTTCCCACTTTGGGTTTTCCTACTCGTCCTCCGGTCGGAACTGTTGTATCTATAGAGGGGGGGACTTCTTTTCCTTTGAACCCCATATTATTTTCCTTCGAAACTCAGCCATCTTCCCTTTCCCATAGAAACACAAATTCAGTTCCACCTATCCCAAATCCATCTCCCCCTAGTTCTCCTGCAGTCCAAATCCCAATGGCAGGTGCTAATCCTCCTAGAAACAAAATGGCTGCAATAGTGGCTGCTAGATATGCCCCTCTTGTTTTTCCCCAGCCTATGAATTCTCTCCCAGTCGGATACTACCTTAAGTACATTCCCAAGTTCACAGGGGAGGAATACATAACTGCATAAGAACACCTTTCATGTTTTTATAGATTTGCAGATATTCAGCTCATTGAAAATGAAGATGTGTGGATGAGATTTTTTGTACAGAGCCTTGATGGTGAGGCCAGGAAATGGTTTATGGAATTTCCTCCTGGATCTATTGATGGGATTGAATATCTGGATGATTCATTCTTAAGACAATGGGGGGATAAAAAAGAATTCCTTTATTATATTACAAAGTTTGGATCACTTAAGAGAGAAGAAGAGGAGTTTGTTTCAGACTTCTCCAAGAGATTTAATAATATGTGCAATAAGATCCCCATTGAAATTAAGCCTACTGAAACCTCTGCCAATATCACTTATGCTAGCGCTTTTGACCCTAAGTTTTGCCTCGTGTTAAGAGAAAGAAGAGCTACCTCCTTGGATCATATGCAAGATGAAACCCTTGAAGTAGAATCCAATATACTGGAAGTTGACAAACTTAGGAGGAAAATTGATAGAGACAGAAGAAAAGGTAGGTCTGAAGTTTCAACCTCTGGTTCCTCTACTGCCCACCCTCAAGTGGATGAGTTGACTTAACTGGTAAAATCACTTTCTGCAGAAATGGAGAAATGGAAATTTGAAGGAAGGTAGAGCTATAAGAACCACCATAATGTTGATAATAGTGGTAACTTCAAAAGACCAAATAATTCCCCTCAGATCATCCAAAGAGATCAAAGAAATAGAGATAGGGACAATAAAAAAATCCAAGCCCCTCTACAAAATAACCTGGTTATTGATGAATAAGGAGAGGAAGAAGACGTTGATCCTGAAATCCATTGTCTTGGTGACACCTCTTCATCCCTTCATTTAACTCAGTCTGCATATGAATATTCCCTCCTGGATAGCCAACTAAATGAGCTAAGAAAAGGGAAAAGGACTAATGGAAATCCAAATATATATAACCTAAGGTCCAAGAGGAAAGAGGGAAAGCCTGCCATTCCTGAGCATCCTACTAGAACATATCATCCTTTTAAGGAGGTGGTATCTAACAACAAATAAAAAGAGGCACAAGATTCCCAGTCAGTGGTTAAAGGCCCTATCCCAGAAGCGAAGGATATTATGAATCCTCCCTCCCCATTTATATTTGAGAATGAGATTCAAAATATTAATATCCCTATGCCTTTCTTGGAGCTAGTTAAGAATGAGGATTTCAAAAAGTACCTCTCCAAAGTGCTGTAGCCTGAGCCTTCATATTATTCCACGTAGTCAGTCAACCTCCAAGATGAAAATCCTGTTGTCATACTAGGACCTTTGGTGGAGGATATAGATGACTCCTCCCCTCCTTTCTATACCTCATTGAACATCCATGATAAGGTGTTGCACAACTATTGATGGGTTCATGGAAATCTCACAATATCATGCCTAAGATTGTCATCTATGAGCTTGGGTTGGAGGTTACAAAAACTTACCATGACCTGTACTTGTTTGATTCTAGGAAGGTGAAGTGCCTCAAGGTTATTAAAGACTTGGTTGTTTCCATGTTCCAATTGCCAATGCAAAGTGTGGTGATGGATATTGTGGTGGTTGATGTTCCCCCTAAGTTTGGGATGCTCTTGTCTAGATATTGGATCAAAATACTGCGGGGAACTTTGCATATGGATCTTTCATATGCCACTATTCTTGTGTTTGGGGGGGAACATAGAAGGATTTATAGGGAAGCACAACTTGCTTACATTATCAGTGATGAAGCAAATCTGACTAACCACCCAATTTTTGCAGTTGATACTGATTTAGGAACCAACATGATACAACTCACTGATGCTCCTCAAACACCTATTGAAATTAGAAAGCAACCCATCACCTGTTGTGAAGACCCTCCTCCCAATACCTCTGTTTGGAAAAAACAAATTGATGGAGCCTCTTCTTGGGAAAGTGTTGGTGCTGGGGTAGTGTTGATTTCCCCTACCCAAGAGACCTCTCTATCTTATGGAGCCTCTCTATCTTATAAGATTGAATTTGAAACAAAAAACAATGTGGCAGAATATGAGGCTCTTGGTTTGGGTTTGAGAGCTTCCAAAGACATGAAAATTGAAGAACTAGCAGTGTTTGGAGATGGCGAGTTAATTATCCACCAGTTCATAAATCTATATCAAGCTAAGAGCCATAGGATAAGGGTATACATAAATGAAGTCTGGGATATTGTTGATAGTTTAGTCTTGACTTTTAATATCTCATTTGTTCCAAGAGAGGAGAAATCTATGGCATATTCATTGGCTATGGTTTTGCTACAAAAAAAAGAAGAGGAGTTAGAGAAGCCTATTACGTTTTTCAACAGAGCATTGAGGGGTGCATAAATGAAGTATGATATCATGGAGAAGCAGGGATATGATTTGGTCAAATCCCTCAAGGATTTTAGAATCTATGTTCTTCATTCAAATATTATTGCATATGTCCCATTAGCCTCAGTAAAAGAGATATTGATCCAGCCTGATATAGATGGGATGAGAAGAAAATGGATTGCCAAAATTTTGGAGTTTGACCTTGAAATAAAACCCACCAAATTGGTGAAAGGCCAAGGTTTATCCAGGTTACTGGCTGAATCAAATTGCAAGGCGTTGGGGGTTAATTTCATGAACACACACTCAAAAAATCAGCAAACTGAGATTGTTGATAAACACTCTCATGTCATCCTCAACTTAGAAGAATAAACTTGGTATAAAGACATCATATATTTCCTACAAAAGTTGAGGCCTCTTGATGGTTTGGACAAAAGCAAGGTGAGATCTTTGAAACTAAAAGCAATCAAATATTGTCTCATTGATCAATTTTTGTACTAGAAGGATCCTCTGGGAGTTCTATTAAGATGTCTAGACCCACAGGAGGCCCAAAGAACTATGATAGATTTTTATGACAGCTCTTGTGGGGGACATCATTTTCGGAGGACCACAACTTATAAAATCCTCAGAGATGGGTATTTCTAGCCCAACCTTTTTACTGATTTTTGTGCAAATATTAGAGCTTGTCTCAAGTGTCAAAAGTTTGTTGGAAAGCAGCAACTCAAATCTTTGCCTTTGAAACCTGTAATGGTTTTCATACCTTTTCAGCAGTGTGGTCTCAAATTCATTGGAGAGATCCACCCAACCTCAAGTGGTCATCATAGGTGGATTTTGACTGCCACTAATTATTTCACCAAATGGATAGAAGCCATCCCTACAAGGAGTGCCTCCCACAAAGTAATCATAAAATTCCTTGAAGATATCATGTCTAGACTTGGTTTTCCAGGTAGGATTGTTATAGACAATGCTACCTCTTTCAAAGCTTAACCATTAATCAAGTTTTGTGAGCAGTATGGGATTACACCAGTCCATTCTACTCCCTATTACCCTCAGGGAAATGGTTTGGCATAGTCCTCTAACAAAATCCTCATAAAAATCATCAAGAAATTGTTAGAAGACAACAAGAAAGCCTGAGACTCAAAGCTAAATTTTGCATTATGGGCTAACAGAGTTACAACCAAAAGGTCACTTGGCATTTCCCCATTACATCTTGTGTATGGGGTTTAGTCTATTTTTCCTACTCAACTCACCTTGCATGTGGAAAAGTTCCTCTAGGACTACCAAGGAGAACCTGATGATATGGTCAGAAGGATACTGCAACTGGTAGAAGTACATCATACCAGGGAGCAATTACTTGATAAAGTGTAGGATCATTAACAAAAGATAAAATGATCCTTTGACAAGAAGGAAAGAAAGGAAGATTTTCAGTTGGGGAATCTGGTGCTCAAATGGGATGCCCCCAAGCAAGACAAAGGCAAACATGGTAAATTTGAAGCCTTGTGGATTTGTGCTTTAAATATTTCTAAGGTATTTTTTAATAACACTTTTAAATTTTAGAACTTGGAGGATTCCAAAGTTTTTGGTGGCCCTATCAATGGGCACTTTCTGAATTTTTTTTTTGTTTAAGATGTGATCGAATTTCCACCATTGTAATTACCACTTATTATTTATTTCTATTTTGAATAAGAGACTCCATGAACCAAAGGATAAGGCACTGAAAATGAGTGTTCTTGGCAGCTCACAGGGAGCATGCCATCCCCTATGGAGCCAAAATTTTATCACATAAAGTTGTCAGGAGTTGTATGTGTTTGTTGTGAATACCCAAGTCTACACCCTTGCTCCGTCTCCCTCTTTTTTGCACACCATTCATAGGATTTTTCCCCTCTGGTTGATAAAGTCAATTTCCCTTTCCGATCAATGATATGGTTTTCCTTAGTGTCTTTCTTAATTGATTCTCGGCTCAGGGGTTTTCTATTTTCTTTAAGGGATGAACAAATATCATGATCTTTGGTCCAAATTATTGATCATCTCATCTTTTATGGATTGAGATCACATCTGGTCATCCAAGTCCTTTGTTTGTATAGTGAAAAACCATGAGCACAAAGTGCAATATTCAGAACAGTCCATTTCAGGCTTGAAACACAAGCAAGCAGACATGCCCGATTTTCAATGATGGAGATCCCATGAATAGTCCAGATCGGCAGCTCTCGGGTGTTTTGGATTTTAAAGTAGCACAAGGATTAATGAATAGACAGAGGAGACGAAGTACCAAAGTAAATCTAAGTCATTGAAGGCTGAGGAAAGATGGAGGCAGTTCCCTCACTTTGGAAGATTTACTTCAGAGGATTGTAAGAGCTATGCACTGAAAGGGCCTGAAGCTCGAACTCCTGAAGTAATTTGATCCATTGATATTCGTAGCAGGAAGCAGGGTCCATCCAACATTGGCACATGGAAACAAAAGTGGGGCTTTCCCAGATCGTAGATCACTATTATATCAATGGATCACGTGTATTCGACATGTCAAAATTGCGCGAGGATTAGTGGCTAGGCAGAAGCCCCGAGGTTGCAGATCAAGTGACACATGTCCTTCTCCATCAGACAACCAATATTTACTTCTAGAATCTAAACTTTTAGAGTTTTATCTGCTCCCCTCTCACTTTCATCTGGAGCATTTTCTCTCAAAGTCCACAGATTGTTGCCATGTGTCCATCCAAATATAACAGTTGTAGTTTTCTTCAGGACTCCAGGCTTCGAGAGTTTTATCTCCTCCCCTCTCGATTTCATCTGGAACATTTTCTCTCAAAGTCCAAGATCGTTGTCACATGCCCATACAAATATAACAGTTGTAGCTTGCTTCAGGACTCTAATCTTTGAGAGTTTCATCTTCCTCGCTCCAATTTTCATCCGGAGCTTTTTCTCCCAATGTCCACAAATCACTGTCATGTGTCCATCCAAATCTAACGGTGGTATTTTTCTTCAGGACTTCAGGCTTTGGGAGTTTCAACTTCCTCACTCCCATTTTCATCCAGAGTGTTTTCTCCTAGAGTTCACAAATCCTTGCCGCGTGTCCTCCTCATATCGACGGTTGTCATTCACTTCAGAGCTCCATCTCTACATGAAAATTTCCACCAAGCTCCGAAGTGACAAAGTACATGGTAGTCATTAGTTCAGATATGTGGCACTCTCATTTGTCATGACACCTGGCATCCATATGGAAATGACACGTGGCACTCAATCCAGGAACCTTTGGGCATATCATCTGCTTGTTTCCAAGTGACACATGTCACCTCTCTTTTCATGAAATGCCAGCATAGTGACGTAAGGTCACCACGCCAGATCATCCTCCAGGAGGTGTTCTTGTTCAACGCCGAAATTAGCGCCATCTCCTAGCACGGTTAGAATGATCCTAAAATTGGCAGGTGAAGAAACTTTAGCAGTGGCTCTAAATTCAACAAGAGTGCCTAGATCACAAATCATGACTAGATCAACGATCACGTTTCATTGCGGGGATGCAACATGCTAGAACAATAAAATTATTGAGTGGTCCCGCAATTGAAAACGTGGTATAGTAAAAGAGATATGTGATGAAAGGTGGTCAATTGTGGGCTCAAAAGCAGTTTGAATCCAAACCTCCTTTGATGGCCTCACAATCACATGCTTATATAGCATCTAATCCAAGAGTAGCATGTGGTCGCCCACTTGGCATTAAGCCTCGTTGTGATCCTAAGAGAAAGCAGTTAATGAAAAAGGAGTGGTGGTTGAAACCTCGAATCACTCCATAAATAGAAGGCATGGACGGTCCAGTCGTGGAGACAAAACTACTAGCCCGAGGTACCCTTATGGATTTATTTTCCTGTAGGCCCATGCTGATCTGAGCTCACGTATGAAAGAAGGATGCACAGACAGTTTGATAGAAGAAGGCACATATTAAAGGCTTTGAATGGAATGGCCAGATCACACTCTTGGTAGTTGTGGACTGATTTGAGTATAAATACACCAGTTCAAGCTTTTTTTAAGGTCGTCAAATGGTTGAGACGAGATCTCTACTATATAATTTTGATTCCAGAATTGTTCTCTGGTTATGTATCAAATTTGAGACTTTCACATTAATAGAAGTCAACGTCTTTCATCTATTTTTTTAAACTGTGATGAAACACTCAGGCATGGAGGATCCAATTGAGGGTTGTGGTTCTATTATAATGTAGGTTTGATTACAATAGTGTTGTGACCAGTTTTAGTCAGCTTCCTTGTTACGTTATTTCCCCTTATGATGATGAAAGCCTCGGGCATGGAGGATCCATTCAATTTGTTGTAGTTGCATGATAATGTAGGTTTGATTATTATGTTACTGTGACATATTTCAGTGTCTGAAACTTGAGTTCAAGAGTTCTCTTGAGCATGGGTTTTTATTCACCAAGATGCTTGAAAGTCGGATTCCCATAGCAGTCTTGTTCACCTCTCTCTCTAAGTCTTCCTTCTACTCACACTTAAACTCAAATCACTAACTAAAGTTAATGAGGATTTGACTTCCCTATGCATTACTTTTCTAGTTTCTGTGATTAAAATCATTCTTGTACTGAGTTTTGTCCATTTGACCTCCACTCATAAAACCCACATCCACCAAATTGTTTTATGGGTACTAGGCTTATCCTCTTGCAATATGAGGGTGACTCTTAGTGCTAATAGGTTAGATCTATCCAAAACTATATTGATAAGCAGTCCCGACATACTTATATCACAACCCCAATAAGACATAGTTTCTATGATCCCCTACAACATCTTAGTCTATCTGAAAAACCATGCATCTGAGTTGAACCTGCACTTTATTTCCCTCTAAATATCCAAATTGCTCCACTGCACCTTTGATTATGGAGATTTGTCATTGTTTAATCTACAAACAAAAGATAAGTTGAACATACTTACAATAATTCAAAATTATCTACTCTACAAGTTTACTGAAGAAGGACAGGAAGTTGCAGAGCACACGAGATCATGTTCAAGTCATGTCCATGTGAAAAAGGAAGTGGTATGATTGATAATGACTAGATCAAAATTTGCATACAGTCGAGAACCGAGTACATGTACCAATGTCCCAAAACCATAGGCTATGAATGATTGAAATGATAATGTCAAAAATATGGGTATGTGAACTCTATGCATATATCATATTCAATCTTCACTCGTTAGTATTAAACTACCACTTCAACCTCTTCATGCTTCACAATGATTCACTAGAATTAAGGTATGTTAAAGCTAATGATGGTCTCTCATGACACATTAGTGACAATGCAAACATGGAAAAACAATAATGTGTTAACTTGGAGGGATTATTCAATGTATTTTTACAATGAATTTGAATATGATGTAAGAATATTAAATGTAGTAAAATGAATTATATTTCCGAATATATAACTTTCGTTCATAGAAATTGTGAATAACTATGTGAAATTTATTTTTTTCTAACAGTGGTATGTTATTTTTCCAGAAAAATATAAGGTACACATCTTTGTTCGTGCAGGTGTCGAGTACCTTAACGATGGAATTTCATTCCAAAATATTGTATAATTGTAGAGAACCCATTTTTCTAGTGCAGTGTATTTTTTGGAAATTTAGAATATTAATTATATATATATATATATATTTTAAATTATCAAAGTCAATATATCCTTGAAATTAGAAGGTCTTTTGTTCATGCAGACTAAGAGGGTCTTAACATGATCAAAATAATTTCATTTTTTTTAATATCATAGATATCATACTCCTCTAGTGCAACATTAACACATTCTAGAAATGGTTAAGCTGAAAACATGTTATAGTAGAAATAAGAGAGGCATGTATTATAGGATTTTGATATATGTGAAGATAAAAATAGATTAAAAACAGTAAACAATATTAATTATATATATATATATATATATATATATAATTA
>ML777662.1:403133-441109 GCA_009831015.1 Picea engelmannii | reverse complement strand
ACATATACCCCTTTCTCCCTCACTTTCTATCCCCCTCCCTCTCTATCCCCCACTATTCCCCCATTTCTTTCTTCTATATGTAGACATCTCTAGCACTTTCTCTGTTTTAATTTTAACCATAACATTTGAAAGCATGCATACAACAACATTTGTTAGCTAAAACCACAATATACAATTTTGGTAACATATGCACAATTTTATCTCTTTATGGTCACCAGAAATATTATTTCTGACTTCTTATGAATTTTGTTTCTCATATCACAATTTTAGGTGATTACATGGACTCCTCTATCTAATACCTTTCCAATTACTACTTTCTTGCTCAATTTTGAATTTTGAGCAGAAAGTTATAGTCATTTGATTATTCCTCAAAAACATTTTCAACCAGGTATAATTTTTTACTATTCTTTTTCATACTTACACCTCATCCTTTGTAAATTTGATAGGAACTCAATTGGATTCCTTCATAATCATATTCTAGACATTATGACCAAGTTTTATCCTCATCTGAGCTCTACAATGTTAGAGACAACCTGTTGAAGTTTCAAGCCAATTAATATTTTTGGGCCTTGGATGCTATAGGTAGCTTCTATGCCCTCCTATTTACGTGGAATTCTTTTGTGCCCCAATATGATTCTGGATCAAGAAGTTATGATCCTCAAAAGTTAACTAGGTCTCCAAATTTACCTTGCATTATTTTACCTGTAACTTCCTCATACTAGATCTGTTTGATGAATGGTTTACACTGTTAGAAATCTCTCTTCAAAATATTTCATTTGAGATAAAAAGACAAAATATAATGTACAAACACTCTGTTAATGTGGTTTTCGAGTAGCTAAAAACATTATTTAGGGCCTCAAAAATGCACTGCAAAAACATGACCTGGAAAACATCGAAATTTTCTAATAATTTTTAATAATTTATGATTATTTTAGCCACCTTATATTGACTAGGATGTTGAAGTGGCACTAAATTTCACTTGGCCTCTCTGTAATTTACCAAGTATAAAAAGTATGCAGAACATGAATATAATGCTAGAAATGGCAGAATAATAACAATATAACTAGAACAATCACCACAATAACACTGAGATGATATAAGAATAACAACATAAATAACACTTTGATTCTGAGAGAAATGTTCATGGGCCTCTTCGAGGGGGCAACCTCCAATCGAGCAGAGATTTATTACAATAATATCCAAGCTAGGGTTCTCATACCCTCAACTCCTATTTATACTAAATATGTCTATCAAAAGAAGCATCTAGAGGAAGATTCTTCTAGAAGCGAAATCTTCTATTAGGTCTTTTTGCATTCGACTTATTCTATTTTATTGCAATGCCTTGTTAATATTGACCTTTATTACATCCAAATATAGTGTTCTATCTATGTGTGGGTTAGGACCCTAACATGTCCTCCCCCTTAAAAACAACCTTGTCCTCAAGGCTTGAGATGTGGAAATTGATGTAGAATGGTAGTTGGTTCCTAGGTGGCATATATTGGAGTTGTATCATTCCACTGAACTAACACTTCGTTGATGGTTCTTTGATGCAGGAAACTCTCACACTGGCCCAAAACTTCTTGTGGTTGTATCCAAATGGATCCTTCTTCGGCTAACGTGGGAAGGTTGGTTTGAATTTGTCACTTAGTTCCATTCACCTTCTTTAAGCATGAAACATGAAAAACATGATGTAGCATTGAATGACTGTGCAAAGATAACTGATAGGCCCCCTGTCCCACCCACTTGAGAATGGTATAAGGACCATAAAATTTGGGCGCTAGCTTCTAATAATTCTCGGCCTTGAGGGAATTTTTCTTGTAAGGCTGTAGTCGAAGAAACACCTGATCCCCTTCTACAAATTGATGTCCAGAGAGACCTTGATCTGCTTGTTGCTTCATGCGATTTTTTGTTTTTATCACTGAAATTTCGTCCGCAAATGGTTACAGGAATCCAGCATCTTCAAAACACCCATTAGTTCATCCATGGCCCAGAAAAAGCATTTTCAAAGGGCATAAAAATATACAACCGGTTCAAAAATCAACATGCGCAAAAGATATAAAGGCAACGCGTGCATGTGCAACATTTGAATAACACCAGAAAAGCGCACATGAGCCTGATGTGCGATTATGGATGAAAAAAGCTGCACACACCTCAGAACGATGCATTTATGATTTTGGTCGGCCTTCCACCCACTTCTGGTTCATCTCCCAAGTCGATTTGACACCCAAATTGAAGTTGAATCTGAGTGGGGGGCTGGTCAAAGACCTAAGAGTGCCCTAAAGAGCCCCTTGTTCATAGTAAGGACTTGTTGAATAATGCGGACTTGTTGAATAATGCCTCAAAGCTTTACTATAAAAAGAGGCCATGGGTGCACTATATTTTCAAGGAATTCATTCGTATTGTTATGCTGCCTATATTCTCTTGGAGGATACTCTTTCCTCATCAAGAGAATACAACCACCATTTCATTTGGGCCATTCATATCACCTCTTGAGTGAATGTGCTTTGGATTTTCTTCACCATTTCCTTCTAGTTTGTTACTTGTAAGAAAATCTCAATCATTGGGGGTTCAAGATCCCTCCCTTGGAAGAAGAGGGGACCCATAGTCTTCCTTTCTCTTTGGTTTTTTCCCACTAATACAACTTATCCATTGCTGACATGCATGTTTTTTAATTTTTGCTCTATTTCTCCTATGCACTCTAGTTTAGTTTCTTTTAATGCTAGTAGCTTAGTTTTTTGTTTATGTCTTATGCTTGATGTTTCCAACTCTTGCATTCACTGTTGTCTTTCCTAGCTAACCCAATTGGGGTTGTAAGCGTCCTTATTTTTCTCATTTAGCTGACGAAAGGGACGTAACAGATTGGCGACCATACTAGGGATTGGTATCAATTTCCCCCACATTTTCATTGTTTGAGCACTTCATTTTGGTTTGTTTAACTTGCAGGAAGAATAACGGCCCATGCCTTCTTGCAAAAAGGTAAATTCAAAGTTGAGTTGAGAGAATTTCATCTGAAATTTCTTTCACGACTGTGTAACTGAAAGTGCACAAGTTTTTTAACCCATGGTCGCGTCTTCCAAGCACGTGCGCCAAACCCATTGTGTTTCTCAGCACATTCTACACACTACGTCAAAAGTTTGTTTTTAATTTGCACATTGGCGCCCAATGCACATCTGTCTACTCTGCGACCCGTGCATCTGTCCAAAAAATCATACATTGTAAGGGTTTTTGTGATTTGTTGGAGACCCATAGCCTTCTTAAGTTTGATTTTATGGAGATTGTAATATGAACCGCACTTAGATTCCCTTTCCACATGAAGGTATTAGTCAAAACATAGGCACTTAGGGGGTTAAAATTCATATTTATCCTTTTTTTTCTTTCATTTTTGCCACATGGATGGCTTGCTTTGATTAAATATAAGTTGGAATCATTCTATATCACAAATATAAACTACTTGCATTAGGACCAGAAATTGAACATCAATCTTTGAGTATGTTATTCTCTCACACCACAAAGCGATCTTGAGAATCAGAAAAATGATTGAGGGAAAACTTCATCTCCCTTAAAGACAAAATATTTAGTAGAGGACAACAACCCCCTCGAGAATCCTCTTAGTTTTTTTTCAAACACATCTTAAAATTGTAACGGGCCCATACATGCCCACATGCTACAAAGATAGTGTTAAGCCCTAAATAATGGCTCATTACCCCTTAATTGGGGCATATTACATTAGTAATGTTATTTTATTTATGTCAGATTTATTCCATTAGTTGTAATTATACCTCCTAGTCTCCTATATATACCAAGGAGACATTTTCATTTTGAATCATCTTGTAATTGAACATTTATATGGGAATAAGAAGGTTTCCCCCTCAAAGAGGATTATTATATGAATTTCTATATTCTTCAAGGCGTTGAGTACTTATTCTGAGGTCTTTCTATGCTATATTGATATTTGGTTCCTAACATTTGGTATTAGAGCTCAAGGTCTTGGGGTTTCACTGCTACATCTGAGACACCTTGGAATTTTCAATATAACTTGTTTTCTACAACATTTCAAAAGGAAAGGATTGGATGATATTTATTAGACGGATCAAGGTATGTTGGGTTAAAATTTCATCTCCTAAGGCCTTATAATTTCATAGATACATCCTGTGCAAGATAGGGTTCTGGAATCATCCTGAACTGAGCCATTGCGGAATTTTAGCTATAAAACCGTTTTTGTAACGTTTTATATCCTGAAATTCAAAGGATATTCATAGAAATTAGTAAGGTATTTTTGGTAACAATTTTAGCTTCTGGGTCATATTACATTTGTAGATACACCCTGTGGAAGATAAGGTATCTGACCAGTCCTATTGACTAGTCCCAAGAAGGTGTTCCAGGTAAAACAATCATGAATTCTTTCTAGAGTATCCAAATTGAGTGAGAATAGTTGCATTGGATAGTGAACAATCTGTAATGTTTATGGTATGAGTTTCATAATTTTTTATCAATTATTTTGTGTGGGGCACGCTATACAAGTGAGATCTCTTGGAAAGGCCAAAAATTAGCAAGTTGTGGGGAAGTTACTGTAAATTCCACCTGGCACATCCTATTTTGATCAGACCTATGCAATTACAGAGAAGAAATATCAGAGACCTACAAAAAAAAAAAATCATACTTATAAATTTTTGAGATACAATAAAAGGAAGATTGTCTAGTAGAACCACCTCAAAATCAAGGTTTAAAGTGATACTTGGCCAACATGCCACCAAAAAAGGGAACTTCTACACCAAATAAGCCTCCAGACAATCCTACTTGGACTATTGATGAAGGTGAAGAAATGTGTAGGGACATAAATGATTTAGAAAATAATACAGTAACAAACGATGAACTACAGGAGATGGAAGCTAAGTTGGATGCAAAGGTGGATGGTTTAAAAGAGGAGATCTTGGAAGTATTGAAAAATCTGGTAATAGAGGGGACACCTGAAAGTGAAAATGTATCCCATGAAATTCATGATGAGGACACAAGGAAGGTGAATCAATCATGGAGAAACTCCAACTTTGGGTTGAATACCAACCATGTTCCTAATATCAATATGAGGAATTTTGATGGCAAGGACCCTATCACATGGATACTTCAGATGGAGCAATTCTTTGATCTACATAATGTGCCACATACAAAAAAGGTACTAATTGCTTCTTTATATTTAGAACCCAATCAATTTGTATGGTATAGATGGATTTGTTCTCACAAATCACTTGTCACTTGGACAATTTTCATGGAAGAAATGATAACACACTATAAGGATACAAGGAGCAATACCTTCTTTAGTCAATTGATAAATCTCAAGCAAAAGGGTTCAGTTACAGAGCACATTGAGAACTTCCAAATATTGAATATAAAGGCAACATATATTCTATATGAGCACTTGATTTATGTATTCATATGAACTTTAAGATATAACATTCAACATGGGGTTCTCCTTTGGGAACCCAAATCATTGGAGAATGCATTTAGGGTGGCAAGAAATGTTGAAAGTAAAAATATGGTTATGGCTACTAGAGGGACCAATCCTAATATCTATAGAGAGAATAGTGATCCTTATTCTAAAACACCTCAACCTACAAGGTTGACACCTCAACAATTGGAGGAAAGAAAATTAAAAGGTTTATGCTTTAATTGTGACAACAAGTACAGTAAGGGACATAAGTGCGGTGAGAAGAAATTATTCTACATAGATTGTGAAGAGGAAGAAGAATAAGAACAAGAACAAGAACCATCTCAAGATGAAAACCTAGAATCAATTTCATCTAAAGTGTTGACTCCCACAATATTGTGTAATGCATTGGCTAGAATTATCACTCCTCAAACCCTCGAGATCAAAGGATATATCAAAAAGAAAAAGGTAATAGTCCTAATTGATTATGGCAGTACTCATAATTTCATTCACTATAAATTAGCCAAAGATCTCAATTGCTTTGTATATCCATCACCAGAGTTTCAAGTAATGATTGCAGATGTAGGAACTATCAATTTCTCAGGAAAATCCAATAAGATCAATCTTACTATGGGGAATATGTAATGAATATTCCAATGATTTCTATACCCATGGGTGGTGCTGATGTTGTACTAGGAATCCAATGGTTACAATCATTAGGAAGAGTGGCTTTTAATTTTCAAGAACTTTTCATGAAATTTTCATTGGAAGTAAAAGAAATTGAGTTAATAGGTATCACAGGGAAACTTGGTAAGGTGATAAGCTCTAATGGCATGACAAAATTATTGAAAAAGGGGCATCAAGGTGTTATTGCACAACTATGATCACTAGATGTTCAAACATCTAAAACATATATTCCTATAGATCTCCAAGGGATCATTGATAACCATTCAAAAGTATTTGAATATATTCCCAAAGGTCTTCCACCCTCTGGAAATCATGTTCATGATATTCATCTAATTCATGGGAGTGTTCCTCCTAACATCAAGCCATACATATACCCTTATGCCCAGAAGAGTGAAATTGAGTGCATGGTTGAAAAAATGTTAGAGACTGGCATTATTAGAACTAGCCAAAGTTCTTACTCTGCACTGGTGGTAATGGTATTCAAGAAATATGGCTCATGGAATATGTGTCCAAATTATAGAGAGATCAACAAGATCACTATTAAAGATAAGTTTCCCATTCCCATCATTGATGAATTGTTAGATGAACTACACGGAGCAATCTATTTCACAAAGTAGGATGTTCGTTCAAGGTATCATCACATTAGAATGAAGGAAGAAGATATCCCAAAAACAACATTTTGAACTTACGAAGGCCATTATGAATTTTTGGTCTTGCCTTTTGGCCTTACAAATGCACCTTCCACATTCCAATGGTTGATGAATTCCATTTTCAAGCCCTTCCTTCAAAAATTTGTGTTAGTATTTTTTGATGATATACTAATCTATAACAAGTCTTGGGAAGATCATGTGTGACATGTTGACAAGGTGCTACAACTACTAAAGGAGCAACAACTATATGACAAACCATCAAAATGTTTCTTTGGAGTGAAGGAGGTAGAGTATTTGGGTCAAATTGTATCTCATGAAGGTGTCAAGGTAGACCCTAACAAGATTAAGGCCATGATGGACTGGCCAATTCCCAAAACATTGAAGAATATTAGAGGATTTTTGGGTTTGATAGGTTACTACTGCAAGTTTGTTTGGCACTATGGAAGAAAAACAACACCGTTAATGGCACTAACTAAGACGGATGCATTTTCATGGACTCCTGAGGCAACTAAATATTTTGAACAACTTAAATAGGTGATGTGCAAAGCTCCTGTCTTGACCACTCCAGACTTCACAAAAACATTTATTGTGGAATGTGATGCCTCGGGAAATGGAATTGGTGTTGTCCTAATTCAAGAAGGAAGGCCCCTGGATTTTGAAAGTCGACCACTCAAGGGAAAGGACTTTCAAAAACCCATTTATGAGAAGGAAATAATGACAATACTACATGCATTGAAGAAATGGCATCCTTACCTAATAGTTATGCACTTCAAGGTTAAAACAGATGATGATAGTCTTAAATACTTATTGGAACAAAGACTATCTTCAGAAGAACAACAAAAATGGGTAACCAAGATATTGGATTATGATTTTGAAATTGTCTAATAAAAGGGAAGAAAAATGTTGTGGCATATGCACTCTCAAGGAAGGATGAATATGTTGAGGCATTTCTTTGTGCGATCTCGATCATCCAACCCGATTGGATAATAGAAGAAAAGGATAAATGGAAGAATGACGAAAAAGTGTGGACTCTCATTCAAAGGTTGCAATAGGATTTCGATACATTTACATGGAAAAATGATTCACTATAGTACAAAGATCACTTATATTTATGTAAGAACTCCCAACTAAAACAAAAAGGTACTATTGGAATTGCACACCTCTCCAATAGGAGGGCACTCGAGATTTTTAAAAACCTACCATAGGGTCAAGAATTTTTTTTTTGGGGATGGCCTTTAAACTGATGTTCAAAGGTTTGTGGAAGAATGTTTGGTTTGCCAACAAAATAAGGTGGAAACAATTAAGACCCCAGGTATTTTACAACCATTATCCATCCCAAGTCAGCATTGGGAGGAGGTTTCCATGGATTTCATCATAGGGTTACCAAAGTCTGAAGGAAAGAGTGTCATCATGGTGATTGTTGATAGACTGACCAAGTGCGCACACTTTTGTGCACTCTTTCATCCCTTCAAAGCTAGTGCAGTTGCCACCGCATTCATGGAGACAGTTCAAAAGCTACATGGCAACCCAAATATTATTGTAAGTGATAGAGATCCCATCTTCACTGGACATTTTTGGACAGAATTTTTTTTTTTTTTGGGTACTCAATTGGCTCATAGCTCATCCTATCATCCTCAATCTGATGGAAAAATCAAGATAGTGAAAAAATATCTGGAAGGATACCTTTGTTTCTTTGTATCTGATAAACAAACACAATTGTTCAAATGGTTACCCTTGGTAGAATGGTGTTATAACACTTCCTTTCATACTACAACAAAAATGACACCATTTATGGAACTCTATGGATACCACCCTCCTTCCATCACTTCTTATATGAAAGAAAAATATAAGGTTCAAGCAGTGGAATATCACATCGAGCATCAACAACAAGTTCTCCAAATATTAAAGGACAACCTGACCATGGCACAGAATCAAATGAAACAACAAGCAGATCAACATCGTAGTGAAAGAAGTTTTGAAGTAGGGGATTGGGTGTTTTTAAGACTATAACCATACAAACAGATGTCCCTCAAGCAAGCCAAGAAGGATAATAATTTATCACCAAAGTACTATGGCCCTTATAAGGTGTTGCAAAATATTGGTACTATGGAATATAAGTTGGAGTTTCCTGCATCTTCACGAGTACACCCAGTTTTCCATGTTTCATGATTAAAGAAGGTTATAGGGGACAAGATCCTAGTTCAAACTATATTTCCAGAACTTGATGAGGAAGGAAAAATCATATTGGAGCCTGGATACATCCCTGACACAAGAATTCACCAACTGAGAAATAGATCCATTTCAGAGTATCTCATTAAATGGAGTAAACTACCAGCTAAAGATTCCACTTGGGAAGATGAGTCTTTTATACAGAAGAATGTATATTTACTCAAGCATTGCAGAAAACACTTGTCTCAAGGGGAGGGGCATATTAAGCCCTAAATAGTGGCTCATTACCCCTTAATTGGGGCATATTACATTAGTAATGTTATTTTATTTATGTTGGCTTTATTCCGTTAGTTGTAATTATACCTCCTAGTCTCCTATATATACAAAGGAGACATTTTCATTTTGAATAATCTTGTAATTGAACATTTATGTGGGCATAAGGAGGTTGCCCCCTCGAAGAGGCTTATTATGTGAATTTCTATATTCTTCAAGGCATTGAGTGCTTATTCTGAGGTTTTTCTATGCTATATTGAGATTTGGTTCCTAACAGATAGGATAGTTTTGAATTTACTTTCTTAGATCAAATCACTAGGGAAGTTTAAAGGTTTTGTAACAGGCCCATACATGCCCACATGATCTAGGATAGTTGTTGAATATTTCTTAGATTAAATCACACTAGGGAGTTAAAATATTAGTAAGGACCCACATGTCCACATGGTAGTTTTTTAGGGACTTTAAAAATTCCACAAGGTTGTACCAATGGAATTTAGTAATTAGGTAATCAATACTTGTAAGGACCACACGAAGTCCACATGTAGCAAGCTGACACCTAAATTACTAAAAAATTGTCACACTTTCACTTGTTCACACACAAAGTCACTACTCACTCACATAGTTTCCATATCAAAATGTGGAGGTTGAAGTAAGCTTCCTCCAAAGGGATTCCGAAACACCCCACCCTTTTCTTGAAGAAACTATCCACTCCCACTTAATTTCAATCAGATTGGTTCACACCCCCAATATCTCAGACAACCACATCTACAATTTTTCTAAAAACTCACTAAGTTTTCCTCCACGGGAGGTGCCAAAAGAATTTTTTTAGTATAGGTAGGATCTCGGGGATAGAAATCCAAACAACTCCCCATTATCAGGTTCTCACATATTCAAACAATAGAAGTTGTCAAATAGGGAACTTTAAAATCCTCCAAGTCAAGTGTTCCTAACACCATAAGGTAGGGAGATACCCGTGAAGGGTTGAAGGCCGAGGTTTGGTTGTTTTGTGCATCCTCCCTTGAGGCACCCACCTTTTGGACGAGATCCAGCCCGTGACCCATTTCTTAGGTCGAAAATATAAATTTTACACTTTGACCGAGGTACCTAGTGACCAAATTTTAGGATATCTACCTAGGTGACAATTGTGGGCTGAAATTGCACCTTGATCGGATTTTTTTGTAGCTATTGGGAAATATCGCCAGATATTTTGGGATATGCACCCTCTACCTCTCATTATAACTGATTATTTCATCCTTCACTAGTTCCTCTTCCAGCGGATTCAGACCTTACTGCTGAGTGTTATTGGAAGGTCTAGTGCTATTTGAGAGGAAGGACGTTACGTCTTTTAGGACACAAGCATTTTTTTTCTTTGTTCTCCCACGCAGAAAAAAAACTACCCACCAACATGTATGCTTGTTTATCAATTGATTTATGTATGATACTCTTGTGACTGCATATGATTGTGAGATATATTGTGAAGGTCCAAGAAATCATAAATAAAGACTCTTGTTCATTTATTTGCTTTCACCACCATTTGCACACATCCACTTTGCTAGTTGGACATCATAGGGGACCCACAGAAACCCCATCATTCCAGACGCTTACTAAATCTCCCTACCATTCTAGGGGGATTTCCTAGTCTTGCCAACTCATCGGCTCCACCTTTTCACACTCCTGTGAGTGCTACTATCTTGGGATCCTCTTTGCTCGATTCCACTATACTTGGGTCCACTTCCCAAGGACAACCATCCACCCAATTTCATTTACAAGGAAGTGAGGGGCACACTTCTTCCCTAGGAGGAAGTACAACCCCACCCAGCCCCCCTCATGGTTCAGGTACACAAAACACTCACACCATGGATGGAACTAACCCTCCTCAGGGGTCAGGTATGCAAAAGGTTCCCACCATGACGAGAATTAATCCTACACCACAACCCCATATGAAATACTTGGATTCCCTTAATATGTTGGATATGACTAAGCTCACCAATGATCCTATTTTGCATGACTCCACGTGGCCTACAATGCCTACCAAACTCCCTTTAGACATCCCCAAGTTTGGAGGGAAAAAGGGAGACGACCTGACTAATAATATCATGACCTTCCACTTATGGTGCTCTTCAAACAACATCATGGAATATTTCATATGCTTGAGATTATTTCAATGCACAATCACTGGTCCATCAACCAAGTGGTATGTAGAAGAAAAATATGGGTCCCATATGACCTTTGAATCTTTGGCCAAATGATTTTTGACCTTCTTTCAACTACCAATCCGTCATGACAATGGTCTTGAAATACTCTCAGAGTTTAAACAAACCTTTTCTACACACATTGCTGACCACATTCACGAATGGCGTCGGTGACGTAGTCTATGTAAAGAAGAAGCCACCAAGCAACAATGCCTTAATTGGTTTCTCAAATCACTTATGTCCATCCTTGCTAAAGATGTCACTGCCAACTTTCCCCAGTCTAAAAAAGAATCCATTAGCAAGTCTCAACAGTTCGAACTCATTTATTCACAATCAGGGTACTTATACACAGTACTTCTTGATGCCCTAAGACCCCTTCCATTTGGCTAAGAAAAATCTGTGATGTCTCACTCCACAGATGGATTGATTGGTACCATGACACACCACAATCCACACCTCCAACAACCACCTATGTATGGAACACCTCAATATCTTCCAGTATATGGAGGAACCCCTTATTATCCTCCTCCCCCCTACCAACAACCATACCCTATTCCCCCCCCTCCACCCATAACTGGACCCCTGTCGTCCCCCATGATGCACCCAATTGTTCAACCTAGTTCTAGAAACGCCTCTAGCTCTTCTTACATCCTAAGCACTAGTGAAAGCGACACACCTTCCTATGTACCTTACAGATCATTACCACCCCATAATCTGTACTTCCCATTTCTTGGTTCTCCCCAGCCCATTTTTTCTCCACAAGGACAACCACACACTGGGGTTAATTTTGTTCAACCCTCTCCCATTCAACAATATCAAAATTTTGAGAAGTTGAACATGGCTAACCTGACCCATGAGTCGAACAATGCCAAAAAGAAAGGAAGAAACCAAAACAATAATAAACTTGGACCAGGAGGGAAGCAAAACCACCCCCAACAAAACCAACCAATTGGGGGAAACCAAAACTAGGGGAAACAAGACCTACAAGGGGGAAATAACAACAAACACCAAGGGAATAATAATAACACTCTTCGAAAAAGCATCCCTTGTGCCCTTTGCGGTAAGTATGGCCATTATACCCACCATTTCCCTCAAATTGTTGACTTCAAACAGATGAAATAATCTGGAAATGGACCACATCCCCCAGTACCACCTCCCCCCCAGCGGGCCACACAAAAATACGGGTAACAACCCCCCCCCAGTTGTGTTACAAAACCCCATACCACACCAAGGGGTAATGAACACCCAACAGGAGATGCATTCAGCCCCACCATAGATGGGACAATATGAAAACCCAGGCACTCCTGTCGATTTCACTATCCTCCTCACTGGTGAGGAAGAAGTCCTACAAATGCACAGTTGTCAATACAACATACCCCCAGACTCCACTCCCACTACCTTAGACACAATCCCAGTCACAACTAGCCCAGCTTTGATGATTCCTCTCCCTAATACTGAACCACCCCTTCGTGTCCCTCACATCCTATTACGACGAAACGTCAACAACCCTTAGGCTAGGGAGGCACACAATTACAGTCTGGTCGATGACTTGGCACAATCTCCTGTTGCCATTTCAGTTTTAGAAGTCCTTCAAACCTGTCCTACTCAACATAAGTCATTACTTTTCTCCTTGGGGGAGGTCGACCCTGCTGATACTTGCCTCATCACCTTTGATCTTGATAGTGGGGAACCCCATCTCCCTGCTCTAATCGCTTTCCAAATACCGGTTAAAATTCAGAACATCACAGTTCACCGATGCATCATTGATGAAGGGGCATCCACATACATCATGTCCAAAACTGTATGGAAAAATCTGGGTTCCCCCAATCTCATACCATCAACCATCATTTTGAGAGCTTATGATGGATGACCATCCTCTCCTGAAGGGATCTTTCAAAATGTCCCTGTTGAATACAAGGGAAAAACTATCCTCATTGACATTGAAGTTATCGACACTCCGCTATATTACAACATCTTGTTTGGACGTAGCTACATGTATGCAATGAAGGAAGTGGCCTCTTCTATGTTTCATACAATGTTATTCCCCCACAAAGGGAAGATAGTCACTATCGACCAAGTGTCGCATTACGAGCCCAACCCTTCCTCCAACATCGATAATACCCTACCCTTTGTTCCCACTAATCCAGAGGCTTACCCACTCGTTGAAATGGATCCTGAAATTTTCAAAGACCCATCCTTGCTAGGGACATACCATGGAGCACCCCCTCTCATACATCCCTTAGCACAAGTATGTGTCATCTCATCTAATGGAGCATAAACTGGAGATACCCTCCCTCCCATAGAGGCTTCATTACTATCTGACGTCCCACTAGTCGTAGAGCTCCTTCCTTAGGAATCCCTTGAGAACTCTCCAGCTCACCTTGTTCCTGACTATACCCTCCCCAAAGGCCACATTCTAGTTTGGGAGACAGTCCCCCAAGCCATTACCCAAATCCCCTTCTTTTACCCCTCACCGAGCTTACAAGCTTTCCAGGTAGTCGTAATGCTTACCCTTCCCAATATGGTGTTGGAAATATCAGTATGGGATCTACATCCACCTGAGATGGTCCCTCAACCATCCCTCCCTCCCTAAATAGAAGGAATCCCGATGCATATTCCAATACTTACCCCCACCATCCCACCCACTCCCCCACTCACTAGCACCCCTGCCACAACTAAGGGAAGACGGAATAATAAATAGAACACCACTCCACTTCCACCACGAGTTCAGCCTCCTTGTGCACTATGTGATAAAAATGGACACCCCACCAATAAGTTCCCATCCCTCCCCGAGCTACTCAATTTAATCCAACTCCTATGGGCATCGATGCCACTCATCACTTCCTCCAGTGCTACCACTACGCCCCCTAACACAGGTAGCAAAGGGTTGCGAACCAAATTTTCATGTACCATCTACTCTGATTATGGCCATTACGCCCACCATTTCCTGACATTACCTCAATTTTGACAGACTCTAATGGTCATCCGCCAAAGCTTCAAACAAGAACCTCCTCCATTCGCATCATCTCACATGCATGTTAGTGACATCCATTATGTCATGACCTTGGTAAATGAACATATGATATGTCCTTGAGCTCTTTGTGAATCACTTGATCACTTCACATATCAATGTCCTATGATCATTGAGTATAGGCATCGTCAATCGGCCCTTATTCCCAATCCTAACATCACCCCACTTCTGGTGACGCCGGTAGTTCCCCCTACTCCTTCTCCCGATATTGTTTATATCTTCTCACCCAAGCCCAAGGGACCCCCACTACTCCATGGTTCTTCGATAGCCTAGAGGAGGATTTTCACCCAAATCCACCCAATTCTCCAGTTCATTTCCCCACGGAAATCTTATTCCCGACCACCATTTTCAACCCACAATATCTCAATATTTGGTTTATGTCAAGTGAACCATCGCAACCTCCTTACAATTCCCCCTCTACATCGTCACCACCAGAAGACAACCACACAGTGATAGACACCAGTGTTATTCCCCTGGATCCACTATATTATCGGCAGTTCCACTATGACGAAGACATCCTAGAGGAATTAACCACCCCCGATTTCCCATGGGATCTACTCCATCACCGAGCACTCTTTCTCTCAGAAGACGCCTTTGCACCTCTTAGCCAAAAATACATATACGAAATTAAATCCAAATATTTTATCCCATTAGGGCATATAGACTGGTTCAATAACCCTATCCCTGCCCCCGATTCTTTTGAGGAAGGTAATATGGACAACATTTCCCCCACTGTCAAAATTGATATTTCTATCAAACTTGACATCAAAGAGGAAATCACCATTGGTGTCGCATTCTCTTCTGAAGAACTCATCACATACAAAGCTCTCTTACAGGAATACCAAGACATTTTTTCCTGGGCATACATAGAGATGCCCAACCTTGACCCCTCTATTCCCAAACATCATATAGACACATGGCCTGATATTACCTTTGTATGAAAAAAGCAATGTCCATTACACCCATCCAAAGTAGCAGCCATCCAAGCCGAAATTGACAAATTATGAACTGCAGAGTTCATATACCCCATCGCATATACTTCATGGGTCTCCAACCCCGTCCCCGTTAACAAAAAATAGGGCACGATCGACATCTATACAGACTTTCGCGATCTCAATCACGCTTGTCCCAAAGAAAATTTTCTAACACCCTTCCTCGACCAAATTATTGATGATTGTTTTGGCCACGAGGATTTATCCTTCATGGACGACTTCTCTGGCTCCAACCAAATTCAAATCCACCCAACCGATCAATACAAAACCACATTCACTACCCCTTGGGGTACCTTTTCATATCATGTCATGCCTTTTGGCTTCAAGAATGTTGGAGCCACTTTTCAACGTGCCATGACATACATTTTTCATGATCTGGCTCAAATCATTCTCGCCTACTTGGACAATCTCACCACTTGATAAAAGAAACACACTCAAAACCTAGATGACTTACGCATTATATTTCACAGGTGTCATTAGCACAATATCCGTTTGAATCCCCTCAAATGTGTATTCTATGTCATCGCAAGATGCCTCCTTGGGTTCATCGTCTCACAACATGGCATCATAGTAGACCCCCTCAAGGTCCAAGCCATCACGGAACTTCCTCCACCATGGAATTTATGCCAACTGCAGAGCCTACAAGGAAAAGATAACTTTTTATGTCGCTTTGTTCCCAATTACACCACTCGAGCACATGGTTTCCTTTGCCTATTATGTCATGATATCCCATTCCAATGGGATGAATGTCATGATATCCCATTCCAATGGGACAAGCATGCCCAAAACTCTTTTGATGATCTCAAAGAATCCCTCTCCAATGCCCCATTGATTAGTCCACCCAACTATGACCATGACTATATCCTCTACTTATCAGCCTCAATCATCTCCGTAGAGGGATTTCTCGTCCAATTAGGGGATGACAATGGGGAACATGTCATTTATTATGTTAATAAAAATCTTTTAGGGCCACCCTTGAAATACAATCATGAAGACAAACTCACCCTTACAGTTGTCCTCGCAGTCCAGAAACTATTCCATTACATCCTGCTTTGAACTACCAAGGCCGTAGCAGATTCCAACCCAATGCAATACTTGCTCTGTCACCAGAAAATTAATGGAAAATTTTCCAGATGGATCGTCATCCTTTAGGATGCAACCTCAAATTTTCAACACCTAAAATAAAGAAATCCCTCGTACTTGCCGAACTCATTACTACATTTCCTTCCAATACTAACAGTACCCCCATCAATATCGAATTCCCCGATGAACATCTCTTTTACCTCCCCTTGAATGATCCTTGGTACGACGATCTCATCTACCTTCGAACATAGAAGTTTGACAACCACCTCTCCAGGGACAATCGTCGACGTATTCGAGATCAAGCCCCTCACTCCCTACTTGTCGATGATATCTTATATTGTCAAGGGGTCAACACCATACTTCACCGATGTTTGACTATCGATGAAGCTGATCGAGTCTTGAATGACTGCCACAACAGTGCTTGTGGTGGCCACCTTTTAGGGATGTCCACTGCCCATAAAATCATTCGAGCAGGCTATTTTTGGTCCACATTGTTTCACAACTGCATCCATGCTGTGAAGTGATGTGAAAAATTTCAGCTATATGCTAACAAAGTGAGAGCACCTCCTGCTCTTCTCCACCCAGCCATTGTTTCCGACCCCTTTTGCAAATGGGGCATCAAATTCATGACTTGCAACCCCCCATCTAGTAATGGACACAAATAAATCATCATAGAAGTCGATTATTTCACCAAATGGGCCGAATCCATGCCCACCTTCAATAACACCGTTGACACTGTCGTGCAATTTTTCTTCAACCATGTCATCTCCCCCTTTGGAGTCCCCGTACAACTAGTCTCCAATCATGAGAAACACTTCAAGAATGAGCTTTTCGTCGAACTCTCCTCTAGGTTAGCCTTCTCCCACAATTCACCTCCCCATACTACCCTCAGTCCAATGGACAAGTAGAGGTGGTCAATAAGGTCCTCAAAACCATGTTCTAGTGCACAGTGAACAAACATAAGACTAATTGGCACCTTATGTTGTTTTCCTCACTGTGAGCTTATCGTACGACAGTTAAAATTGCCACTGGTTTCAAACCATTTCATCTAGTCCATGGGGTCAAGGCCACTCTCCACATTGAATGTGAAATCCCCACATTATGCACCGCTATTGAGCTATTACCCGAAAATTCTCCAATGGAGTAGTGTTTGTTGAACTTAGAGTCGCTGGATGAAGAACATCAATATTCATTACAGAATAATGAAGCAGCCAAAAAATAGTTGAAGGCCACCTTTGATCGTCATGTCAACCTTCGATCATTCAACGAAGGTGACCTCGTCCTTGCTTACGATATCTCCCATGATACCTTTGACCATGGAAATTTTGAGTCATTATAGCATGGACCTTACATCATCCAACATTGCCTCACTAAAGGCGCTTACATCTTGGCCTCTCCCCAAGCCCACCCCCTCAAGGAAACCATCAACGAGTTGTACTTAAAGAAATTTTACACCTGAACGTAGCCATGCGACACTAGGCTTTTTCTTTTTCTGTAGAGTTTTTAGTCTTATTTTTTCCTCTATACCTTACATCTAATCTATCATTTATGTTATTGATAAATGCCTCCTCCATAGACCTTCCACATTGGTTACACCGATGGAGCTAGTCGTTGGACACAAAATCTCGCTTCAGCCACTTGGGCCCTTTATACCTCCTTGCATGAACTGCTCCACTCCAGCGACATATGCCTAGGCTCAAATACCAACAACCGAAGAGTACACAGCTGTCATTGGCCTCCTTGCTGAGGCCAATCATCATCATATTCATCACCTTAGCATTTTACTAGATTCCAACTTGTCATCCTCCAGCTCAACAATGTGTACCATGTACATGATCCATGTCTCTTCTGCAAATACCTACAAGTTAGAATTTTATCTCAACATTTTGATTCAATCACATTCACATATATTCAAAGGAAATTTAATCAAATAGTAGATAATATGTCTAACCTAGTGTTAAATTGGAATTTATCCCATCAAGCTACCATTACACATACATAACTCATCAATAGTCTGTCACAACATATAAATTAACCATCATAACAAAAAAAAACCATCACATGTGAATATCACAAATATCCCAAAGGGTGTATCCATATATATCAATATCGATGAAATGTGCCATCAATGTTTACAAAAAATATTACATGTACAAAAACCATAGGTAGGTGAACCACCTCACCCCTATAAATAAAAAATCGGTGTCCCAACACCATATACAAAATGGGCTCACAATCCTATACAAAAGTAATCATACAGGGGCACTCAGGGCACCTCTAAAGCTCCACCATGTGGTCCCCTCTCAAGAGGACGTGCCCCACTAGCTAGGGGTCCCTCAGGTCCTGGGGGTAGTCACCCGGTCATTGCTGCACCCACTACAACTTCCCTACAGACCACCATCCTCCACTCCACTGGAAGACCCACACACTGCTCCAGGACTACCTTGTCCTTAATACTTGACCACATGCCCTCGTGAACTCCTTGTAGTCTTTCCTCCAAGTGATGGCGAATATCCTCAAACTCTCCCCCGACCCTCGACGAAGGATCACGAGAAGGCCCTGCACCCAGGTCATGATAATGGAATCTCTTGGCCGCTCTCTCATCATCAACGGGCCTCTCCCCAACATCCTACCATCATCGTCTCTCCCTTGCCCACGACTCTCCTCGTGGTGGTCGCACATGCCCCTGACAAGTCAACGCTTTGACCAACTCAACCTTATGCCCGCGAGGTCCCACATCTGCACACATAATGACCAAATGATAGAATCAAAATCCATATATACATAACAAACATGCTATACTATATAAAATATCAAAAACATCAAATCTAACATCATACCTCTATGGTCGAACACCTCTCCAGGAGGTGGCACCATATCCGGATCATCCCGAAATTCCACCCCAAAATACACATATCGCAGTATGATTTGTGGCACCTAAAACCACACCTGTGTAGCCTCGGACGTGAAATAATGGCCACCCTCACCACCACCATGGAGAACCAAAATCGTCGCCCACTACCTCAGTCACGACTCTCACATTCATGGGTCATCTAATAAAAATCTCGGGCACAACATGGGAACCCTATCCAAAAACCATGCCACCAAGATCGACCCAAAGGAAATAGGTGTCGAGTCAGTAGCTCGACACCTATCGAGTTGCCCCACCATATTGGTGTGCAACATCAAGCCCCGGGAAAAATTCTCACCCCCAGTTCCCTCTGCATAATCCTCAGGTGACCCCCACTTATCTGTTGAGTTACGAGAGATCCATACACTCTCACAATCATCGATGCAACACATCGATGCACCATGACATCTATCACCCCAATCCTCACCACAGAGGAGGACATGTAGTCCTCTCCCAAAAAATAGGTCTGGGTTAGGACATCCAAATGCCTATCCCCAAGTACTACATGCTTGGTAGGTAGCAGGGTCCCCCAAAAAGGGATCCCAGTCATAAATTATACATCATCTACAACAGAGAATGCCAAGTTCTCACCTCTCATGATGAAACACTTCAAATCTAGACTCCACATGGCAATCAGGAACTGCAAAAGGTACTCTTTTTCCCTCACCAACAACCACTCAAAAAAATTTAGCAACCCACAGGCTGTCAAAGCACCATGAACAACCGACTTCTCATCTCTCACCGCCTCTCTCAGGTAGGCCCAATCCCTCTCCCTCCAATGGAATGACATCTTCAGCTAGTATCCTGAATTCACACATACAAGATTTGATCAACCATCATAAAACCACAAAACCTCCAAAAAGATAAATTTTTACACCCTTTAGCTTTGCCTCAAAGGCACGACTTCTTTCCCCACTGGCACACACATGTGCGTGCCTATTCACCCCATAGTCATTCCCTCATGCATGAATGTTGGCAATACAGGGGTGCACCCATGTGCCCCTGTCACATCAACAATGTGCATCCTAGTGCGCATGTTCACTCCACAGTTGCACACACATGCGCAACTGTTAGGAACACAACCGCGCATGGATGCACTATTGTTCCTTACACAGGCACGCATTCCATGCATGTTTGTTTTCCTTATTTTTGGTGCCCCTGTGCATGGCTCTCCAAATTACAGCCGCACACTTGTTCGCGTGAAACACTCGATCTTCCGGACACTGAGGGGACCACCCTCACAAAACCCCTTGTACAACCATCCATACAAGCCCTACCTAAAAAAGAACCCATAGCTACCGTGCAGGAGGATATGACCACTAACTTGAAACTCGTTGATCCAAAATTGGCTGGCTTGATCTCCCGAAAAATCTCTCCTCAAACATCTCGTCCAATCACTCAGGTAGCAAGTACAAATGAGGTGGAAATATGGGCCCTACAGCTATATATAGTCCATTTTTCCACACTTCCATACTCCATTCTGGGAGCTCCAAGTGTTAATTTTCTGATCTTTCTTCAGCCACGAGACCAGGATCCCGCCACCTACACAGTCACAGCCCCTGGGCCACTATCCATCCTCAGCCCCTGGGGAGAATTTTTATCACATCATGCCTAGGTACGCATTCTTATGTTCAAAATTATCAAAAAACCATTATATGTTATTTATCTTTAGATATTGTTCACATCAGGTATTTGGTTTTCATGTGTGCAGGTACTTGGTCACCACCAATCAGCATGACGTTTTCAGGTATAAAATCACTACTGGCATGTACTCATTCCCTCTAAATATCAATTGTATCTCCCAGTCACACCCTCTGAGATTTTCCACTAAGGCCCCCCCATTCGGCTCTGCAGTACTCACACCTCCGTTGAATTCAGTACTGTCACCTGGTAGCACTCTTCCCCACATGAGTTGTCCCATTCATAGTTCCCCTTCACAATTTGACACTCATGCTGCATTCACCCCTTAGGATTGGGAGTTATCATAGTCTTTGCATTATTGAGAATTAGTCGCATTCTCCTTCTCTTCATTTTTCTAACATCCCCCTAATGGAATCCCGTGTAATCTCATCACGATTTGCCTTTTGAATACACCTCCGCAGTATCATTAGCCCTCCATCTCATCCACCATCAGTTTTCCCATATGTATATTTCCCTCCATTCATTTTACCTAATACAGAAACCCACCTATGGGGCCCCCACCCTCCACCTACTTTCTACACAACTTGCGCCCTCACAGGCCAAGCCATATTACACTGGGGCACCCGTTTCTGTATCTATACACTTTTCCCAATTGATTCTTTATTTATTTGGTAATTGTAAAAAGCCTTGGTTTCCAGTCTTTACATATCTTCTTGTCGTCACCCTTGGTGAACTTCCTTTCCTGGAAGAAGCAACCCATGTCACCCTTGGTTGGGGTATTCATTACCTTCTCCTTCTATTGACATCGTCCATAAGCCCCAAGTATCTCATAGTCCATCTACCTCTGATCTTTGAGTTTTTCCACTTTGTCATGCCTCTGGCACAATTTAACCCACGTCTAGTCATCCCCCTAACACTAGATTTAGTTTCACGGTTGTTGCCACTCATACTTCACATATATCCCCAACTAGGGGAAGTCTTTAGTCTCACCACTTCTTGACTTTGTCCGTGTTCCTCATCAGTTCTTGAACTCATCCAATGGATTTCATGAAGCCCTCTACTTCTTGGAGTTGCGTCTCCCTTTTTGTCGACATCAGCATAGTTTCCAGAAGAGCGATAGTATCTTGACTCTCATTACCTTTACAATGAGGAGTCTCGGATGAAACAGAAAGAACCATCATTTCTTTATGTTGTTGTTGACCCCATAACATTCGACTTCAACACTTTCTCATGTTGTGGTGGGTCTTACTTTGCAACTATTGCAGTTGTTTTTTATATTTGCCAAAGACCTCTGAAAATTGTTAGGCTATCAATGCCTGCATTTCATCGACACTTATTACTAGTGTCCTTACCCTTTTTTAGAGTTGGTTCACCATCAAAATCATCCTTTGTCATTATCAAACCACCTTGGAGGGCGCTGCAATGATCTGCATCAACACACAACTTCAGTTACTGCATTACATATTGTTGAGTTACATGACACGAGCATGAGGCATGCCCACCTCATTTGTACACAGTTTTATTTTTTTACCCCTTATGAAAGGTTTGGGTCTTGTAGGTTCCCCTCTCCCTCCAATGGGTCACTCTTGATACTCCCCTCAACACTCTTTCTTACATAGGTACTCTCATTATAAGAAACATTGATGTATTTTGGATATATGTATGCTCCTAACTTCACACATCGGGTGGCATATGTTATCATTGAAATTTCATCCACAAATGGTTACAGGAATCCATCATCTTCAAAACACCCATTAGTTCATCCATGGCCCAAAAAATTCATTTCCAAAGGGCATAAAACTATACAACTGGTTCAAAAAACAGCATGCGCAAAAGATACAAAGGTAGTGTGCGCACGTGCAACAATGGAATAACGTCGGAAAAGCGCATATATGCCCGATGTGCGACTGTGGACGAAAAAAACCACGTACACCTCAAAACGACGCATTTATGATTTTGGTCATCCTTCCACCCACTTCTGGTTCATCTCCCAAGTCGATTTGACACCCAAATCCAAGCTGAATCCAAGTGGGGGGCTAGTCAAAGACCTAAGGGTGCCCTAAAGAACCCCTTGTTCACACTAAGGACTGGTTGAATAATGCCTCAAAGCTTTACTATAAAAAGAGCCCATGGGTGCACTATATTTTCAAGGAATTCATTTGTATTGTTATTCTGCCTATATTCTCTTGAAGGATCCTCTTTCCTCATCAAGAGCATATAAGCACCATTTTATTTGGGCCATTCATATAACCTCTTGAGTGAATCTGCTTTGGATTTTCTTCACCATTTCCTTAAAGTTTGTTACTTGTATGAAGAGCTCAATCATTGGGGGTTCAAGAGCCCTCCCTTGAAGGAAGAGGGGACCTATAGTCTCCATTTCTCTTTGGTGTTTTCCCACTAATACAACTTATCCATTGGTGGCATGCATGTTGTTTAATTTTTGTTCTATTTCTCCTATGCACTCTAGTTTAGTTTCTTTTAATGTTAGTATCTTAGTTTTTTGTTTATTTCTTATGCTTGATGTTTCTAACTCTTTTATTCACTACTATATTGATCAGCTAACCCAACTGGGCTTGTAAGAATCCTTATTTTGTTGATTTAGGTGACAAAAGGGACATACCATGCACCATGACCAAATTCTCTTTGAGGGTATGGATAATAGCCTCTCGAACTGTAAGTGTTTGGTCAACCGCCTAGACCTTTGAGACACTAGGTAAGTATGAGAGAACTGAAGGTAGTTTTTGTCCATATACCGCTTCAAAATGAGTCATGCATGTAGCCGTATGGTATGAAGTGTTGTACCACCATTCAATTAGGGGTAACCATTGAGCCCACTGATTTTCATTTTCCAAGGAAAAACACCTCATATATGTTTCCAAACACTTCTTGAAAACTTTAATTCGACCATCAGTTTGGGGATGATAAGATTTTTTGAGATGAAATTGGGTGCCTTGTAGCTTGAACATTTCTCGCCAAAAATTTTCTTGTGAAAGTTGGGTCGTGATCAGAAACAATAGAGTGCGGCATGCCATGAATATTGAAGACCTGATCCATGAAAATTTGAGCCATCGTGGATGTCATAAATGGGTGTTGAAGAGCGCAGAAATGAGCATACTTGGAAAGGCGATCAACAACCACCATGATGACTGATTTATTTCCCAATTTGGGTAAGCTTGTAATAAAATCCATAGAGATATCCCTCCAAATAGAAGGTGGCCTCGAAAGTGGTTGTAGTGTGCCTGGAGATTTAACTGTTTCTCCCTTGTTGCGTTGACACACATCAAATTCAACAACAAAAGTATGAATGTCCTGTTTCATACCATCCCATAAAAAAGAACGTTTGACCCTATCATAGGTTTTGGTGAACCCGGAGTGCCCTGCTCTGGGTGTAGCATGAAGCTAAGAAAGCACCATGGATTTAATCTTTGATTGTTTACTTAAATACAAACATCCTTTGTATTGAAGCTTATCATGGAGCCAAGAGTACCCTAGGGAAGTTGGCACATTGGACTGCAATTGTTGGATCAGATGCAAACTTTTGGGATCTTGTAGCCATTCCTGGTGAACGACTTGGAGCCAATTTGGTACAATGAAGGAAAGAGAAAAAAGGGATCCCTCATCTTCATATTTTCATGAAAGTGCATCCACAACCACATTGTATTTTCCTTTTTTGTAAATGATCTCATAATCATATCCACAAAGCTTAGTCACCCATTTTTGTTTCTCTGGGGAGGAAATGTGTTGTTCCAAAAAATGCTTGAGGCTTTGATGGGTTGTATTAATTTGGAAACATTTCCCCAATAGATATGGGCACCACATATCAACGACATGCAAAAAAACCAACATTTCCTTTTCATAGATTGATTTTCCTAGATTTCTTTCAGATAGTTGCTTGCTGGTAAAGGCCAAATGCCAACCCTCTTCCATAAGGACAACATTGATTCCTTTCCCTGAAGCATCGCATTCCAAGACAAAGGTCTTTGTGAAATCAGGAAGGGCCAGGACTAGAGTGGTGCACATGGCCATCTTCAAGGTTTGAAAATATTGAGAAGCAGCTAGGGTCCAAGTGAAAGAGTCATTTTTTAGGAGAGCAGTGAGAGGTGTTGCAATCTTTCCATAATTCTTAACAAACTTGTGGTAATAACCCGTTAAGCCTAGAAATCCAGGCAAGCTTTTAAGAGTATTCAGGTGAGGCTAGTATTGCATAGCTTCAATATTTTTAGGATCCACCCTGATGCTGTCTTTTTCAACCATATGACCCAAGTACTCTACTTCTAAGGTGCCAAAATCACATTTAGACTGTTTCAGGAAAAGTTGGTGCTGAGAGAGTAGATGGAGAACTCGAACCACATGAACAAGATGGTCTTTCTAGGTTTTTATATAGATGAGGATATCATCAAAGAAAAGTAAGATAAAATGATGTAGAAAAGGATGGAAGACATGATTCATGAGACTTTCGAAGGTGGAGGGGAATTACACAAGCCAAAGGGCATGACCAAAAACTCATAGTGGCCCTCATGAGTTCTGAAGGAAGTCTTGGGAATGTCTGCCTCTTTCATATGTATCTAGTGGTAGCCTGAACGAATATCAAGTTTAGTAAAGAATTAGGTGCCACTCAATTCATACAGGAGGTCATCAATGACAGAAATGAGAAATTTGTCTTTAATGGTAAGTTTGTTGAGGGAACAAAAGTTAGGACACATTCGCCCATCAAATTTGGTCACATCCAGTGGGGTCTGATCCATCAAATTTGGTCACATCCACCCGCAGAAGGCGTAGATCATGTTGAAAGTGATGGTGCTAAAAGTTATGGGAATGAGAGGAATTTTCACCTTAAGTATGTGGAGGTGAGCCATAGGAAGGGTTATCTTTAGGGACATGAAGCTTAGTGCAGAGTGACGAAAAGAAAAATTCTAGCTGGGTGGCCAGGTCTTGTTTGATTTCCTCCATTGAGGACTGCATGGTTGTATTGATGCCGGCAACATTGGCACTAAGTTGTTTCACTTCTTGTTGGGTCTTGGTGAGATTACATTGCAAGGTATTGAAGCAAGCTTCCAATTCTTGGTTGTGGGTATGGACCATGAGGACGAGGGAACCGAAAAGGGGTGGGTGGGGTCAAAATTGTTTCTGAAAAATGATATTTATGAATTTGATAAGGGCGAACATATGAATCTAATGGAGTAGGTCTCAAATAATGGTGAAAAGATTTCCAGATTTTTTTTTTCTTTTTTTTGAACACCTGCGGAGTTATACACTGGTCTGAAGAATATTGTAGAGATGAAATTCCCAAATGCTTAACCAGGAAGAAAAGTGTAGTTACTTGGTAACCCGAACATAGTTTCACGGTAATAGATCTTATTTGTTTTAATTTGTTTATGTTTATGTCCCCAAGGGTTAGGTATTCAAGGGTTCTACAAACAAGGGTTTTCACTGTGCTATAGCTCTCTGATATACGTGCGGGGTCCATCAGCAGTAATCGTCCCAATATCTCTGGGCACTAACTAAGGAGGATAGACCGTACCCTTATCCGTACTACCTAACTACCCAGGTACTATAGAGTATCTTCCTCAGTAATGTTCTCGGTGGAACTATAGCAGTCAGGTGACCGATCGGTTTATCTAAAGAGGGCTTCAAGAAATCTAGTCTAACCCATACATAAGTGTTGTCTGATGCGCTACCACTTGAAGGGGTATCAACAAGGGTTACAAGGATGGCCAATAGATGTGCACTTAAGAATCACTTGTATTTCCTATGTGTATGAATCCCTCAACCACGAGTTTATGCGCTTAGCGACATATCTCTATGGATTAAAGATGTTGAAATACGTCTCTACCCTGAAAAAAAATTACCCACAATTTCTGCCAAGGAAAGTGCTCTGATACCACTTGTAATATACCAGATATAAAAAGTATGCAAAACAAAAATAGAATGCTAGAAATGGCAGAGTAACAGCAATATAATCGGAACAATCACCATAATAACACTGAGATGATATAAGAATAACAACAAAAATAACACTTTTATTCTGAGATCAATGTTCACGGGCCTCTTTGAGGGGGCAACCTCCAATCGAGTAGAGATCTATTACAATAATCTCCAAGCTAGGGTTTTCATATCCTCGAATCCTATTTATACTAAATATGTCTATCAAAAGAAGCACTTAGAGGAAGATCCTTCTATATGCGTAAGCTTCTATTAGGTCTTCTTACATTAGACTTATTCTATTGTATTGCAAGGCCTTATTAATATTGACCTTTATTACATCTGAATATATTTGTCTATCTATGTGCGGGTTAGGACCCTAACACTCTCAGGGTGGTACCATTTAAACTCGATGGACACCCGATACTATCTCATTGTCCACCTGATTCTATTTAGTATATGGCTATTAAATGTTAAAATAAGATCAAAATGATATGATAAATCTAATGTTAACAAAAATAATGAAAATATAACATGGTTTCAGAGTTGGTTTCCTTCATAATAGTATAACCACTGGAAGGAAGATCGTAAGATTTGTCGTTACATTGTATTGGTGCATAGACCTAAACTTGTCAATCGTACTGACCACTTATTATAAATTTGTTGGGAGAAATTCCATCATAGATTAGCTCTCCTTTCCCTAGCGTACTTTCTACATATCTCAGGTTGACTTTCCATCAAAATTTAATTTTTAGGGTTTTAGGCTTGTTGACACTTTCCTGGACATTGAACCTTCTGATTCAGATTTCTAACTTTTTCTTGTTCTTTATGTAATGTCTCATATTAGAATACAGAGCTATATGGTTCACTTGTATATAAGATTAGGGTGTTTACAGGAGATGTACACTTGACAAAAGGAAATTTATCCAAGAAGTGACAATATATCAAAAGGGATATTAGATCTAGTTCACTTAGAGGAAGCCCAAGATTTGGAGGCAGCAGTGACAATGTATTCTATAGTATATAACAACTCAAATGGGAAAAACAATTGTTGGTTGTGGAGCCTGATTATCTTCCTGATTCAAAGGTTCTTTACTTTCAGCCGTGTTTATACCCCATGAAGTATTTACACCCCAGAAGTATGTACACTCTTCCACGAGGGGGAGTGCAGAGGCGGGGTACCCCCTCTACAAGGTCTGGGGGGGCTATTCCCCTGGTTGGAGGGTCTAGGGGAAAGAGGGCCCCTAGTGGAAGTTTGGGGGAGAAGCCCCTGAAGGAAAAATTGCCTTGTAAAAGTATATTCTAATTTCATTGTAAATATGGACTGTTCATTATAAGGCCACAGATCTAACGGTAGAAATTATGTTAGGGTTTTTTTCCCTAGAAGGCAACCCTCTTTTATGAGGGAAATGTATTGTGGCTATGGATGATGGCGAGTATTGTATTCTGAGAGAGGAGACTATGAGAGAAAGAAGAGGAAGTTACGGTGGGTTTTGTTGTAGGTTATATCCCTTCATTTGGTGGATAATAATAAAGGAAAGCCCTGGCAATTTATTTGGTGGACGTAGCCCACATTGGGTGAACCACGTAAATCTGTGTCTCTATTATATTGTGTATCTTTTGTGTTTTGTTTCTGTGTTTGTTTTATTTTATTGCTCCATGGTCCTGTTTTTCTAACAACTGGTATCCGAGCGAAAGGTAACTTGCAGGAAAAGAGGGTTCTTGGTTCAAGTGGGAGAAATGTCGGAAGATGGAAAGTTTAGGGTCGAGAAATTTAACAGCCAAAACTACTAGTTATGGAAGATGCATATGGAAGACTATTTATATCAGAAGGATCTATTCCTACCATTGGGTGGAATAGCAAAGAAGCCGACAGCTACGAAGGATGAAGAATGGGAGATTCTTGACAGAAAGTCTCTAGGAATGATATGGATGAGCTTGGTAGCGTCGATGGCTTTCAATATTTCGAAAGAAAAGACAACGAAGGATCTGATGGACGCATTGGATAAACTGTATGAAAAACCCTTGGTGTCCAATAAGGTATTTCTAATGAAGAGATTATTTAATACGAAGATGTCGGAAGGTGGGTTTGTTGTAGATCATTTAAATGATTTTAATATGGTTACTAATCAGCTAAGTTCTGTAAAAGTGGACTTTGATGATGAGGTCAGGGCTCTTCTAATCTTGTGATCATTGCTAGAAAGTTGGAATGGCTTGGTCATGGCTGTAAGTAACTCTATCTCTGGTTCAAATACTTTAAAATTTGATGATGTTGTTGGTGTTGTCCTTAGTGAGGAAATGCGACGGAAAAGCACAGGTGAGACATCAGAAAATGCATTGAACATGGAGAACAAGGGAAGAGAAAAGGATAGAGGAAAGGGTTTCGGAAACCATGGGAATTATAGGAAGGGCAGATCCAAATCCAGACTTGGAAAGATAGAGTGTTGGAATTGTGGGAAGAAAGGACATATGAAGAAAGACTGCGGATCTCCAAAGAAACAAAGAGATGGACAGGAGGAGAGAAATTAGGAAGCAAATGTAACAGGTGATGTGTTACAAGATGCTTTGATTCTTTCTGTAGATAATATTTCTGAGTCTTGGCTAGTAGATTCAGGGGCTTCATTTCATGCCAAACCCCATAGGAAAAAATTTCTAGATTATGTTCAAGGTGATTTTGGATAGGTTCATTTGGGTGACGATGCACCATGGAAAATTGATGGAATGGGAAAGGTAAAAATAAAGCAATGTAATGGAAACCAATGTTTGTTGAAAGAGGTAAGACATGTTCCAGATTTAAAGAAAAATATAATTTCAACAGGGCAGTTGGCAAGTGAAGGTTGTATATCCATATTTAGAGATAAGACGTGGAAGATCATCAAAGGATCATTGGTGATAGAAAAATGAGAAAAGGTAGGTACATTGTATTTATGTACTGGTAATATTGACTCTTCTATATCTTTAGCTTCTATAGGAGTGGATACAACACTGTGACATCATAGTCTTGGACGCCTGAGTGAGAAGGGGATGCAGATACTTCACAAAAGAAATTTGTTTCCAGATCTTAAACAAATTGATTTGGACTTTTGTGAGCATTGTGTTTATGGAAAACAGAAGAGAGTCAGATTTCTCAGAGTCAGAAAAGAAAAGAAGAGTGAAAGGTTAGAGCTTGTGCATACAGATGTATGGGGACTATCTTAGGTATCATCTCTTGGTGGCTCTCATTATTGTATTACTTTTATTGATGATGTAACTAGAAAAACTTGGGTTTATTGCATTCGACAAAAATCTGATGTTTTTGATACTTTTAAGAAATGGAAATCTTTGGTTGAGAATGAGACAGGAAAAAAGTTGAAGTGTCTCAGATCAGATAATGGAGGTGAATATTGCAAGAAGGAGTTTTATTATTACTGTTCATACCATGGGATTCGTAGAGAGAAGACACTTCCTAGAACACCACAAGAAAATGGTGTGTCATAAAGGATAACAGGACAATCATGGAGCATGCAAGGAGTATGAGATTGCATGTTGGTTTTCCCTTACAGTTTTGGGCAGATGATGTAGATACTATTGTTTACTTAATAAACAAAGCAACCTCAAGCTCTTTGGATGATATAATTCTAGAGGAGGAATGGACGGGAAAAAAGGTAAACTATTCTTTTTTGAAAACTTTTGCTTGTGAAGAATTTGTTCACATTGATAAAGAAAATAGAACAAAGCTTGAGGAAAAATCCAAGAAGTGTACCTTTATTGGATATGGTGTTAATGATTTTGATTATCGCTTATGGGATTATGAAAATAACAAAATCATTAGGAGTAGAGATGTCATATTCAATGAGAAGTTCATGTACAAAGATCAGTTGTAGGGAAAGAAACAGGAAAAAGAAAAACAACAATACACAGTGCTTGATGAGATCACTGAAAAAGAAATTCCAAAGGAACCAAAAAATTAAAATGTACAACAATAGGAGCAATAGGTACCTCAAACACCTGCAAGTATTGTTAGAAAATCTACCAGGTTAAGTATACCCCCTGAACGATACTCTCCTTCATTGTATTATTTATTGTTGATTGATTCTGGTGAACCAAAATGTTATGAAGATGCAATGCAGGTAGACACGAAAAGGAAGTGGGAGCAAGGCATGAAAGAGGAAATGGATTCCTTGGTAAATAACCATACTTGGGACTTGGTTCAGTTGCCTATAGAAAAAAGAGCATTGCAGAATAAATGGGTTTACAAGTTGAAGGAAGAAGATGGAGGAGAAAAGCAGTACAAGGCTAGAATTTTTGTAAAGGGGTTTGCACAAAAGAAAGGTATAGATTTTGATGAAATATTTTCTCTTGTTGTTAAAATGACTTCAATTAGAACTATTTTAAGTCTTGTGGCAGTAGAAGATTTGCATCTTGAACAATTAGATGTAAAAACAACTTTTCTCCATGGGGATTTGGAGGAAGAGATTTATATGTAGCAGCCATAGGGGTATGAGGTCAAAGGGAAAGAGAATTTGGTATGTAGGTTGAAGAAGAGCTTATATGGCCTAAAGCAAGCTCCAATGTAGTGATATCTGAAGTTTGACAGGTTTATGACAGAACAGGGTTATAGTAGATGTCATTCTGATCACTGTGTTTATTTTAAAAAGATAGAAAATGGAAGCTTTATTATCTTGTTATTGTATGTAGATGACATGCTTGTTGCAGGTTCTAATATGCAGGATATAAATGTGTTCAAGAAGAAATTAGCAAATTCATTTTCCATGAAGGATTTGGGTGCTGAAAAGAAAATCCTTGGTATGAGAATAACAAGAGACAAGAAAAATCGCAAATTGACATTGTCTCAGGGTGTGTACACAGAGAAGGTGTTGGAGAGGTTTAGAATGCAGAATGCAAAACCAGTTAGTACACCTTTGGCCAACAATTTCAAATTAACTAAGGAAACGTTTCTCAAGACACAGGAGGAGATAGAATACATGTCCAGGGTCCCATATTCATCAGCAGTTGGTAGCTTGATGTATGCAATGGTTTGCACAAGACCAGATATTGCACATGCAGTGGGAGTTGTGAGCAGATATATGAACAATCCACGTAAAGAACATTTGGAGGTAGTAAAGTGGATTCTCAGATACTTGAGAGGTGTTGTTAATCATGCATTATGTTTTGGAGGTTCAGAAACTGTTCTACAAGGATATGTTGATTCAAATATGGCAGGTGATAAAGATAGCAGGAGGAGTACCACAAGGTATGTGTGTTTACTATAGGTGGAACAAAATTAAGTTGGATTTCAAAACTGCAAAAGGTTGTTGCACTTTCAACAATAGAGGCAGAGTATGTTGTTGCTACAGAGGCTAGTAAAGAGATGATTTGGTTACATAGGTTTATGGAGGAATTGGGAAAGAAGCAAGAGAATAGTAGGTTGTACTGTGACAGTGAGAGTGCAATTCATCTTGCAAAGAACTCATCCTTCCATTCGAAGACTAATCATATACAATTGAGGTACCACTTCATACGATCCACCTTGGAAGATAAACATTTGAAGTTGGAAAATATACACACTAGCCATAATCCTGTAGACATGTTAACAAAGGGAGTAACTAGGGAGAGACTGAGCAATACTATCCACCTTGGAAGATGTACATTTGAAGTTGGAAAAGATACACACTAGCCAGAATCCTGCAGACATGTTAACAAAGGGAGTAACCAGGGAGAAACTTATTTCCTGCTTAGTTTTAGTTGGTATTCAAGAATGAAGATGAAGATGAGAAATTTGCCAGGTTCAAGAAGGTTCAAAGTCCAACATATACATTAGCGATGGATTTGTTGAGATCAATCTCCAAGTGGGAGATTGTTGGTTGTGGAGCCTGATTATCTTCCTGATTCATAGGTCTTTTACTTTCAGTCGTGTTTATACCCCATGAAGTATTTACACCCCAGAAGTATGTACAGTTTTCCACAAGGGGGAGTGCAGAGGGGGGGTACCCCCTCTGCGAGGTCTGAGGGGTCTATCCCCCTGGATGGAGGGTTTGGGGGAAAGCAGGCCCCTAGCGGGGGTTTGGGGGTGAATCCGTCGAAGGAAAAAATGCCTTGTAAAAGTATATTGTAATTTCATTGTAAATCTGGACCGTTCATTATAAGGTCGCAGATCTAACGATAGAAATTATGTTAGGGTTTTTTTTCCCTAGAAGGAAACCCTCTTTTATGAGGGAAATGTATTGCAGCTATGGATGATGGAGAGTATCGTATTCTGAGAGAGGAGACTGTGAGAGAAAGAAGAGGAAGTTACAGTTGGTTTTGTTGTAAGTTGTATCCATTCATTTGTTGGATAATAATAAAGGAAGGACTCGACAATTTCTCTGGTGGACGTATCCCACACTGGGTGAACCATGTAAATCTACGTCTCTCTTGTATTATGTATCTTATGTGTTTTGTTTCCACGTTTGTTTTATATTATTGCTCCATGATCCTGTTTTTCTAACAACAAGACCGTGGAGTAATAACAACTCTTCTATAGTATATAACAACTCAAATGGGAAAAGCAACAACTAGACTCCAGGTCATAGGTGATAGCTCTGATAGGGAGCTATAATGACGGTTGCATGAGGAAACATATCAGATGATCTCTAGCTGAGACATGGAGGAGACTATCCAGACATAGATTCATGCACATGACTGTACACATCCATGTACCAAAAGAGAAGAGAACAAAGTTAAATTCTTCTGGAAAGAAGGGTACTTTTGCAAGATACATAGTATCTCATATGGATATTTATTGTAACGATTAGAAGGTTTTGAGGATGACTGTACAGATTCCTCTACTTCATTTGATCACTCTTCAAATCATCAGGAAGAGTCAGTAGAGCCAGAAGGGCCTACCCAAAAAAGTTGCAGTGATCAGGAAGAGACCAACATGGTCATGTGGTACTTTGTAGGATTCAAAGCGAATACGGTTATATGGTGTTGATGAGACATATCATGAGGAGGAGAAGATGGCACTAGAGATTATATAAACTCGGAGGGAGTTAATATTTAGAGGGAGCATGCAGACTCAGAGTGATCCTGATCTCATAGAGAGTCAGTTGACTCAGATGAAAACCAGATCATTTAGAGGAAGTTCCCCCTCAGATTCAGGTGGGAGAGAGAGATGCCTTCTAGAACTAACAAACAAGTTCCATGAGTTGAGGAGCCTAGATCAAATATTCATAGACTTGGAGGAGATATGATACCTCCTAGGAAGATTCCCTTGTTTCAGTAGAATTTTCTACAGTGATAGAGGAGGAATCTAGTCAAAAGGATCGGGATATAGATCTTTCCTTAGTTCTAGAGAGAGCAAGAGATCCCATGAGTTTTCCAGTTATGTAACACTAATGAGGAGGATAATTGATTAAAAACCTTTCACTTATGAGGAAGATGCTAAGAAGAAAGTGTGGAAAGATGCCATGATGGAAGAGTATTAATCCATCATGAAGAATGATGTGTGGTAAGTGATTCTAAGAACAAAAGGGAAGTTGTTGGTGACTTCCAAGTGAATCTACAATATCAAGCATGCTTAATAAGGAAACATAGTACAATGCAAGATTTGTGTCTATAATATTATCCCAGAAAGAGGGAGCATATTATGATGAAACAATTTCTCCAGTATCCAGAACAAGTGTACATAATATTAGCCACAAGATACATGAGGAGTGTCATGTCTACAAATTGAAGAAATATTTGTATGGGCTTAACCAAGCACCTAGGGCATGATATGCCAGAACAAACAATTATTTGATGAGATAGGGGATTGTTTCGCCTTGATATTAAATGAATTGTTTCTTAAAGGGGATTAGTAGGTCATAGATGGGTGGAAGAGGGAGATCACTTCAGAGTTCGAAATGAAGGATCTAGATTTGATGGGATTAGAGTTGTGGCAGAGGCTAGATGATATTTTCCTTAGCCAAGGAAAATATATGCAATTGAGATATTGTATATATTCATGATGATGGAATGCAAGTCCATGACCACACCTATGGTTACAAATATGAATATTTTGAGTGATTCATATTCATATTTGGTTGATCCCACGATTTACATATAGTTGATCGGATTCTTGATGTACCTGGTTAATACCAGGCCGAACATATGATTTGTAGTGAACACTTTAATTTAGTACATGGTTGAGCATAGACATGTACATTGGATAGAAAAAAAACATGTGTTGAGGTATCTGCATGGTACAGTTGGATATCGACTTAGATATGTCTCAGACGGTGTAGTAAATCTACAAGGTTATACAGACTCTGACTCGGCAGAGAGTGCAATGGATGGGAAAAGAACATCAGGATGTTGCTTCAAGTTGGGATCATGTATGATCTCATGTTTAAGTAGAAAACAAATGTTAGTGGCACTCATCACAATAGAGGTAGAATATATTTCATCTAGTGTTGTAAGTCGTGAAGCAGTGTGGCTTCGAAGTTGTTTGCAGAGTTATGTGATCCATAGTTGGAGCCAAATTTAATACATTGTGATAATCAAAGTTGCATAAATCTTTCATATAATAATGTATTTCATGACAAGTCAAAAAATATAGAGATAAAATATCATTACATCCAAGACATTGTGCACAAAGAAGCAGTGGAGCTTCGATACATATCCACAGATGAGCAGATAGAAGACATTCTCACCAAGCCTCTATCTATAATGAACTATGAATACTTCAGAGACAAGCTTGGCATGATGCAGAATGTCCACCCTCATTAAGAGGGAGGTGTTATTTTTCTCCTCCAGCGGGCTCTCCCTATGTCCAAGGGTTTCCCAGATCAGTCATAGTGGTTAAGTGAGTAAAATGTAGTCTGGTACAAGTCTTTCCTATGCCATGTGAAGTGGATAGGTGTGAATTGGAATTGTAGCATGGTATTAGGACCATGGCATAGCCTTGGGGCTATGGTAGTAGTCATTCCTAGTCAATGGGTGTGAATGGGACCACTAGGAGAGGAAAAAAATCATAGCATAGTCATAGAGACTATGGTGGTAGACTTGTACTATTGGATTCTCATAGCATAGTCATAGAGACTATGGTCATAGTCTTGTACTACTATACTCTCATAACATAGTCTTGGAGACCATAGTGGTGGCTTTGTGCTACTAGATTCATAGTCATGGAGACTATGGTGGTAGCTTCATACTACTAGATTTCTAGTCATGGAGCTATGGTGGTAGCTTCATGCTACTAGATTCATATTCGTGGATACTATGGTGGTATCATTGTGCTACTAGATTTGTAGTCATGGAGACTATGGTGGTAGCTTTGTGCTACTAGATTCATAGTCGTGGAAACAATGGTGGTATCTTTGTGCTACTAGGTTTGTAGTCATGAAGACTATGGTGGTATCTTTTTTCTACTAGATTCGTAGTCATGGAGACTATGACGGTAGTCTTGTACTACTGGATAACGTAGTTGTAGAGACTATGGAGGTAGTTTTGTACTACTGGATAACATAGTCGTGCAGACTATGGTGGTAGTCTTGTGCTATTGGATAACATAGTCATGAAACTATGGTGGTAGTCTTGGAATACTATATAACATATTCATGATACTATGGTGGTAGCCTTGGTGCTACTATATGCTTGCAATGTAGTCATAAGACTATGGTGGTAGTCTTGGGACTACTAGAAGAAAACATCTTGGAAGAATACCTCCCTAGATAAGAGGGAGTGTTGATGTTTTTTGTAGCACCAAGAGATATTCCCTCCCAGAAAACCTTTCTTAGAGAAGAAGAAGATTCCATAAGTCAAAGGAATACCATTGAACAATTGAAGAACACCCAAAAAATGAATACAATGAAATAGAAGACCACATAAGAGAAGTTTCCCCACAAGAAAATAATAAAGTGGAAATATAATTTCTAGGAAGAGAAGTCGTCCCACAGAAAAATAATAAAATAATTATGAAGACCCATAATAAGAAGTCATCCCTAGACAGGATCCCATATTAGTCTAAATACAAGGATGGATTATTTCATGACGCAACCGCACTCCTCGGAGCACGATCGCCTCCTCCAGGACCTTCTTTCTCTCGGCCCGAAGAGCGCCAATGCTCTTCTATCTTCCAATCGGAATATCTGCACCCACAGTTACTTCGCACGACTTCCTTTTTTTTTCACTTGTCGGGGCTTCGCTCTATCGCACCTCGCAACTCATGACTCTAAACAATTGGATTTTCAATCTCCGATACATGACAAGCTGAGATGCCGAAATGGTAGTCTCGCTCCCTCGTGACTTCGCCACTCACAGGATCAAATAATTACTCCCTCGACTCCCGCGGCCCGAGATGCCGAACCTCCGATTGTTTGTGCCACCTGTCTTCCACTATCACTTGTTCGTTCTTTCCGATGAAATCCCTGAAATGACGAAACGCTCTTCCACGGAATTCATCACCCTGCCTGCAAAGTTTTCACACCTTCTCGAACCCTTCGATGTGCACTTATTTTGTGCAATCCTTTGACAAATTCGAAGGTCTACTCCTCCTGAACTTGTTCTCAACTTCTCAAGTCCTATCTGAGAACTTCTTGCATGCACTCCTTGCGGAAAACCTTCAACAACTGCTAAGTGTTGAAGTTCTTCGATCCTGTGCACTCCTGCAGCAGAAATCCTTCAATTATCTCTCAGAATCGCAACTCTGAGTCTTTGTCTAGCCTTCGCACACCTTGCATGGCTCTGGTGCCAATTCTGCACTTCTGAGAGCTTAGAACAAAAGTTATCCCTACTTGAACCCTGCAGTCATGCACTCCTCGCGGACAAATTCAACTACACTCCTTGCAAGAATTCTCTGGTCCAAAATAGAGAAACAATTGAAACTAACTCCTTGTTTTTCCAGACTTCAATTCAACCATGAAATTGTTGGAAGATTGGTTGTTGTCATTGATGTCAACCCTAGTCATGGGTTTTGGACCACAAGATTGATGAAGTTATTTGGACATGAAGGAAAATGCACATGCAGATACAACACCCATGGATGGATAGTATACATCATGTTG
>ML777662.1:379430-398927 GCA_009831015.1 Picea engelmannii | reverse complement strand
AATGTTAAAAGGAAGTGACATAAATGGTATAAATAAACATCATTATACATTCATTTGATACAAGTCAAATTTCAGAGGGAAGAAGAAGAAAAAGAAGGCCAGATTTCAAGGGAGGATGAAGTCTTTTGGTGATGTGTTCTAAGGTATGTTATTTTCAGGTCATCTTACCATTTTTTCTATAACTTTTTGTCTAGAACGATTCAGATGGTGAAATAGATATGGTATTGAGAAGACATATCAAGGTACCTCTGGTAAACATTTCATCTCTTGATTCGCTATAATTATGGAGATACACTCTGTGGAATATAGGGTTTGTGACCAGTCCTGAAACTAGTAAATAAACAGGTGTTCTGGGTAAAAAAGTCATAACTTTTTCATAAAGAATCCAAATGTAGTGGTACCACTTCCATTAGAAATAGTACGGACTGTAGTTTCTTGTGTGCTAGTTTCAAAATCAGATGTTAAATATTGAGTGTGGGGCATGATGTACAAGTTAGGTCTTCTGAACAGACCAGAATTGAATAAAGTTTTATTATCTCTCATATATTCTTGGGTGGAAGGAAGGGGCAAGGATAGAGAGTTAAAATATCTATTTATATTGGAGGATTGTATCTTCCTCTTGGAGGTTTATCCCTCCCTTTACATTTGGAATCTGTAGCTACCTTTGGAAGTCATTACTTCCCTTGAACAAAAACTATTGATTATTTCTCATATATTGTGCATGGTGTATTGTGGTGTATTGGTGTAACTCTTATACTATTGTTCATTTCTCATTGGATATAATTAAATGGTTTAAGTATAAGTTTAAATTTTTTTTTAAATTGTACTTGATATTGATTCACCCCCCTCTCAGTATCAATAGAAATCACATACACAACATATCAAAGTAAATGTATGACAGAAAACAAACATCCATGAGCATAATATCATTAATACATAGAGAATAACACAACCATGGAATTGAATCAAAGCTTTATTCTATTAATTCAATGTATGTACATGGGTGTTCTTCATACAATTATCTGCTCTGCTCTCCTGAATTCTCTCAATGATAATACAATGTACAAAGGAGGGTGTCTATATCCTGTTTCCCTCTCGATCTCTAAAGCTATCAAATCTAGAATTAAATTCCTATCTACTTTTCATTAACTATATTAAATGCCTCATATACCTAAGGACGTGAGCTATCCGCTCAAGGTCCATTACAATATACAAAGTGCGCTTCATCAAATCAACCATTAATGTTTGGCGCAACAATATCAAGGTGTTTCAAATCTTGTGTTGGCGCTGTCCAGCTGTCTTCCGCTCCACGCTAGCCCACTTGATGGGTTGTCGATGCTCCTGCATCATACTCCCTAGATTGAAAATTTTCATGGGCTCCTATCCATGAGCTCCTACACTGTCTGTCCATGCTTTTGTATCACTGCTTCAGTCTCCTAGCTGGCATCCTCCACTGGGTGATTCTTCCATTTAACTAGATACTCAAAGTATTGCTTTCGTCTGGCCTTTTTACCCACTCGCTTGTCCAGTATGCATTCCATCTGCGGATTTTCTGCTACTGGCAATTGCTTCATCCACTGGATTACTGGTTCCTCAGTTCCAGTCTCTGCTTCTCCAACCCTGTATGGGTATAAATATGCGATATTAAATATCGGATATATCCCGATGCCATCCGGCAACTCAATCTCATAAGCATTTTCCCCGAATTTCTTCAGGACTCTGCATGGTCTGATTTTATTCATTTTGAGTTTATTGTATGTTCCCCTCAGGAACCTTTCTTTCCTCAAGTGTGCCAAAACTAGATCACCAACTTCAAACTAAAGTTGTCTCCGATGTTGATCTGCTCTACGCTTATACTCCTAGCTTGAATTCATCAGTCGCCTGTTTCACCATGCTGTGAAGTTCCTGCATCGCCTCGGCGAATTCTTCTGCACTAGCACTGCTAGTCGCAGTCTTTTTTGAATCCCTCAATTCAGAAACTCCCCTAAGTTGTGTTCCATACACAATCTGGACTGGGCTTCTGCCTGTACTCCGATTCACGGAATCATTGTATGCAAACTCATCTTGTGGCAATATGCTATCCCAGCTGCTATGGTCCTCCATCACCATGCTTCTCAGTAAGTATCCCAGACTTTTGTTGACGACTTCTGTCTGTTCATCCGTCTGAGGATGATAAGTAGAAATAAACGCCAAGTTAGTTCCTAGCTTCTTCCATAAGGTTCTCCAAAAATTCCCTATGAATTTTGTGTCCCTGTCCGAAATAATACTTTTCGGCAGTCCATGAAGTCTAACGATCTCTTTGAAAAACAATTTTACGATGTGCATTGCATCGCTGGTCTTCTGGCATGGAATGAAGTGTTCCATCTTTGAAAACCTGTCTACCACCACAAATATGGAATCAACACCTCTTTGTGTCCTCAGAAAACCCAATACAAAATCCATGTTGATCACCTCCCATGGCCTCTCTGGTATGGGCAATGGATGATAAAGACTTGCTTTCTGCTTTCTTCCCTTCAAATGCTGACAAATTCTACACTTGTTAACAAACTGCTTGACCTATGCTCGCATCCCTGGCCAAAAATATGATTCGCTTAGCTTTGCGAATGTCTTGTCATGGCCAAAATGACCTGCCAAGCCTCCACTGTGCTTCTCTTTCAACGGGTTCTCTCTCATGGAGCAATTTGGAATACACAGTTGATTGCCTCTGAATAGCAATCCCTCCTGGATCATATAATCTATCCAAGGACTCTGATCTCTGAGAACTGGATTCTCAGCGGCTTCATATGCTTCTCCGAAATCTACATCTCCTACATACATATCCCTGAGATTTTCAAAACCCAAGGTCTTGACTCGGAACTCCTGCAACATCAAACATTTCCTGCTCAAAGCATCAACCACTTTGTTAGCAATTCCTGAAATGTGTTTAATTACAAATGTGAAATTTTTCATATACTCTACCCATTTTGCATGTTTCTGATTCAACTTATCTTGTTGACTCACAAACTGCAATGCATGATTATCACTATACAATACAAATTCCTTTGGGATCAAGTAATGCCTCCACTTTTTCAATGCTTGTATGATAGCATAAAATTCTTTATCATACATGGAGTATTTCAATTTCTCCTCATCCATTTTTTCGCTGAAATATGCGACTGGTCTGTCTTCATGACTCAAGACCGCTCCTAGGGCGTACCCACTTGCATCACATTTCACTTGAAATGTTTTCTGAAAATATGGCAACACCAACACTGGTTGCTCTGTGATCTTCTGCTTCAACAGATTGAATCTCTTCTCAGCCTCGACTGTCCAATGAAAAATATTATGCCACTTCTTCACCGTATCCATCATCGTCGTGCTAATTCCATTGAAATTCCTAATGAACTTTCGGTAGAAACTAGCCAAACCATGGAAACTTTTCACCTCGAAAATATTTCTCGGTGATGGCCAATTTTTAATCACTTCCGCCTTACTTGGATCCATTTTTAATTCATCGCCAAAATGACAAACCCCAAGTAAATGAGCTCTGTCTTCATAAATGAGGACTTCTTCATATTAATCAACAACTTCTCCTGTTGTATCTTCCTCATCACAATGGCCAAATGCTTCAAATGTTCAGCCTTCATCTTGCTGAAAATCAATATATCATCCAGATATACAACGACAAACTTTCCGATGAATTCCCTCAGGACTTCATTCATCAGCCTCATGAATGTGCTCGACATGTTTTTCAAGCCAAATGGCATGACCAGCCATTCGTACAAACCTTCATTTGTCTTGAATGTTGTCTTCCATTCATCACCTTCCCTCATGCGAATCTGGTGATATCCGCTCTTCAGATCAATTTTTGAAAAATAATTTTCCCCACTCAGGCAATCCATCAGATCATCCATTCTCGGCAGTGGAAATATGTACCTGATGGTAATTTTGTTTATCGCTCTTGAGTCGGTGCACATTCTCCAACCCCCATCCTTATTCGGACTCAGTACTATCGAAACAACACATGGACTCAAACTCTCTTTGACTAATCCCTTGTCCAACAACTCCTGGACCTGCTTTTTGACCTCCTCATTTTCTTGCGGTGTCAATCTGTACGCAGCCTTGTTCGGCAAACTGGCTCCTGGTATGAGATCAATATGATGACTCAAACTCCTCATCGGTGGCAACGAATGAGGTAATTCATCCACAATGATGTCAGTGAACTCTCCCAACAGTTCCTGAATCTCTTTTGGTAAATCATCCACTCTTGTGCTGGTCATAACAATTCTTGGTTTCCTGACCACAAAGAATTGTGGATCTTCTTTCTTCTCCATCTCTGTGAGAATTTCCTTCCCACTCGTGAGAAGTATTGTGCTGTCTACTTCCGGCTTCACCTATTTATCCTTTATCGCAACGTATGGGTTCTCCCATCCTTCTCTAAAGTATATGTGTTCATTCGCCCATCATGAACCACACTTCTGTCATATTGCCATGGTCTTCCCAACAATAGATGACATACATCCATGGGAATAACATCACATAAGACCTTATCATTATAACCTCCCATCTTGAATTCAACTAAACACTGTTTAGAAACACTCACCTGATGTCCCTTCTGTAGCCATGAAACTTTTTATGGACTCGGGTGATCAGTCGTTTCCAGCTCCATCTTTTCCACCATCTCGGTTGAAACGAGATTATCAGTGCTACCACTGTCAACGATAACCTTACACTTTCTGTCCCTGACCTTGCATGTAGTTCTGAAAAGTCTGGTCCTCTGAGATGTGTCCTTCACCTCCTTCTTGGGTGTTAAGAGAACTTTGTGCACCGTCAGTGACCTTCCACTTTCGGTGTCTTCATTCTCAGCATCACGCCTCTGCGCTTCAGCGATGTGAGCTTCTCCAATATCCTTCTTTTTCTCTGGACACTCAAATGAATTATGCCCATTCTTCCCACATGTAAAACATGTAATCACTCCACCTCTTCCTCTACCTCGACCTCTAGTACAAGGAAGAGTGTTTGCATCAGCATAATCTCCTTGCTGATCATTTTGCTGTCTTCTCGGCTCAACATATGGCTGCCTCTGTGAGGTTCCACCTTTTTCAGCTTTACCCTGAGATTTCTTCCATTCTTCCTTGTTCTTCTGATATTTATCCTGGGCAACTTCTTTTCCTCTGGGTTGGCTTCTGCCTCACCCTCGCTGTCCTTGATTTCGGCTCAGCTTCTCTTCGGCTTTCAGAGCCAGTTGGTAAGAATTTTCCACCGTTCAGATGGTTAGCATGCTTAGTTCATCCTAAATTTCATACCTCAGATCATTCAGATATCTCGCAACCTTCTCATGATCGCTCTCTTGATGACCTGCTCTGATGTTCAGTCGATAGAACTCCTCAGTATATTCTTTCACTGTCATCAGTTTCTATCTCAGGTTTTGCATCCGCCTGAACAGAGTGATTTGATAGTCTCTTGGGATGAACTTCGCTTTCATCTTCATGATCATCCGATCCCAAATTTTGATCTTTTGCTTGCCTTTGCAGCGCCTATCAGCTTGTAGCTCGTCCCACCATAATGTTGCATGTCCCTTCAAGAGCGTAACTGCATGCTTGACTTTCTTGTCCTCTTCCACATATTCATAATCGAAGTATGTGTCAAGAGCTCTAATCCAATCTAGCAGCTCTTCTGCATCCAGATTCCCTTCATAGACTGGAATGTCCATTTTCTCCTTTGCACCCATCCTGGCAATGGCTTTGATCAATCGCTTGGTTGATGCATCTTCTGCTGTGACCTCTTCTTCATGTCCAGCTTCCTCTTCAACCTAGGAATCACTAAGATCCCCAGCACCAACTCCATGTCTTTGTGTTGTCTCCATCTCCTCGAGCCTCGCTCGGAGATCTCTCATCTGCTGCTCCATTTCTGGATTTCCTGCTGGCCTACCTCTTCTCTGCACCTCCCTATCTTCAGGATCTAGTGACTGTCTTTCTCTTCTTGGCGGCATGATGAATTCTTCTTCTCTTCTTCTATAGAAAGCAAAATATATTCCCGCTCGGATACCACTTGATACAACCGCACTCCTCGGAGCACGATCGCCTCCTCCAGGACCTTCTTTCTCTCGGCCCGAAGAGCACCAATGCTCTTATATATTCCAATCAGAAGATCTGCACCCACAATTACTTCGCGCGGCTTCCTTTTTTTTTCACTTGTCGGGGCTTTTCTCTATCGCGCCTCACAACTCGCGACTCTCAACAATTGGATTTTCAATCTCCGATACGCGACAAGATGAGATGCCGAAACGGTAGTCTCTCTCCCTCACGACTTTTCCACTCGTGGGATCAAATAATTCCTCCCTCGACTCCCGCGGCCCGAGATGTCGAACCTCCGATAGTTTGTGCCACCTGTCTTCCACTATCACCTATGGCCCACACTTCTTACGTGGCTGTTGGAATGTCGCACCTCGCTCCCTCGCGACCTTAACCACTGATTTCTCTATATTTCGAGTCCCGATGTGATGAGACTCTGAGATTCTCCTCTCGTGCCTTCGGACCCTCACGCCTCGTGACTTGAACCTTCAAATATTTGGGCTTTCAGCTCACGAGCCCCAAACTCGCGAGTTCCCCGCTCTCGGCCACCTGTCATCTACTCACTTCTACGGTCCCACACAGATTAAGTCACCATCAGGATATCACCCTTCGCGACCTCGTGGCTTCTGATGCGTAAAGTTGGAGTCTTACCTCGTGAACTCCTGATACGCCGAACCACGAGTAAACCCCATGCTCCTCGTGATCCCAATCGATAGCTCCTGCCCTTCCGAACTTCGAACTTCTTCCACTACTGCACTGTAGCCTTCTTACACCTCCGCAAGATCCAATGGCCCTCAGATTCTTGTGACTTCTCCTCAGAGAATTCTGACTGTCTGTTCTTGTTGATGAAATCCCCGAAATGATGAAACGCTCTTCCACGAAATTCGTCACCCTGCCCGCAAAGTTTTCGCACCTTCTCGAACCCTTCGATGTGCACTTATTTTGTGCAATCCTTCGACAAATTCAAAGGTCTACTCCTCCTAAACTTGTTCTCAACTTCTCAAGTCCTATCTGAGAACTTCTTGCATGCACTCCTTGCGGAAAACCTTCAACAACTGCTAAGTGTTGAAGTTCTTCGACCCTGCGCACTCCTGCAGCAGAAATCCTTCAATTCTCTCTCAGAATCGCAACTCTGAGTCTTTGTCTAGCCTGCGCATGCCTTGCATGGCTATGGTGCCAATTCTGCACTTCTGAGAGCTTAGAACAGAAGTTATCCCTACTTGAACCCTGCAGTCACGCACTCCTCGCGGACAAATTCAACTGCACTCCTTGCAGGAATTCTCTGGTCCAAGATAGAGAAACAATTGAAACTAACTCCTTGTTTTTCCAGACTTCAATTCAACCATGAAATCACATACACAACATATCAAAGAAAATGTATGATAGAAAACAAACATCCATGAGCATAATATCATTAATACATAGAGAATAACACAACCATGGAATTGAATCAAATATTTCTTCTATTAATTCAATGTCTGTACATGGGTGTTCTTCATACAATTCTCTGCTCTGCTCTCCTGAATGCTCTCAATGATAATACAATGTACAAAGGAGGGTGTCTATATCCCGTTTCCCTCTCGATCTCTAAAGCTATCAAATCTAGAATTAAATTCCTATCTACTTTTCATTAACTATCTTAAATGCCTCATCTACCTAAGGACATGAGCTATCCGCTCAAGGTCCATTACAATATACAAAGTGTGCTTCATCAAATCAACACATTAATGTTTGGCGCAACAATATCAAGGTGTTTCAAAATTTGTGCTGGCATTGTCCAGCTGTCTTCCACTCCACGTTGGCCCACTTGATGGGTTGTCGATGCTCCTACATCATTTCATTTGCACAGACACACAATTCTCCTTCTGCAATGTGCACTAGGAAGTTGTTGCTATAGTTGTGACATTTTTTCTATTTTTGGGTATGGTTCTCTTGGTGAGTACACCCTACTTGGGAAGGATATTGTTGGTGGATATTGGTGGTTTCTCATGTGCGCTACCTATGGAAAATTTGCACTAATATTGTGTGGTGCTTCTCAGTTGTTATGTGTCAGTTACATTTATAGTTGCAGTGCCAATTGCAGTTACAATTGCAGTTGTAGTTACAATTGAAGTTGCAGTTACATTTGTAGTTACCAGTTTCCATTTCTATGGTGTGCTATCTTTCTCTAGTGATGTGCCTATATTGTGCCAATTTTCTGGTGTTACTCAGTTATCTACCCGCACTAGGGTTTTACAAGAAGAAGAGATAAGTATTTGCTATCATGGTTTCTTCATTGTTAGTTTTCTCTTATGAATAGATCTTCTTCATAGTTGTATTGGAATATTCTCTCTAAGAAAAGTTGGTCGTATTTTTCCTTGAGTTTGGGGCTTTCCCAGGATAAATCTTTGTGTCTTCTTATGCTTTTTTATTTGTTTCTTATATATATATTCCAGTATATAATTATTGAATGTTAAAAGAAGATCAAAATGCTATGGTAAATCTAATGTTAAAAAACCTAATGAAAATATAACACACGTCACATGTTTTCCATGTCATTTGACACGTGGACCCATTTCATGTTGAGATTAGCATACAGAAAACATCCTAATTTTTTCCAATTTTTTTGTTTTTTTCAAAATTTCCAAATATGCCCAAATTCATAATTTATTTTGGGCCACAATTAAACTCTATGATTAATATCCATATGGAAATTTTTATCCCTTTAATAATCAATACGACCCCAACACTTGTAATTAAATTCCTGTACATTGAATTTCTCATGAATTGTTTTGTGGAAATTGGGGCTTTTGCCCAATTTCGCCTAATTTCACCATGGTCACTCTGCAACTTTCACTATTTCGGCCATTTCATCTAGATAAATTCTAATTCAACCACTGCAACAATAAATTACTCGTGTGCATCGTTGGTTGATATTCATGGGTTTGAATCTCATTCAAATTTATTCACAAATTGGGAAATTTTACAATTTTCGCCATTGTTGTATTGTAATTTGAAATTTGACTGTCTCCGAGCCCAAATTTGTTCATTCTGCAATTAAAATTTGGGAATTTCCAATCGCTGGCTAATTCCCCTCAAAATTCTCATGAAATTTCCACAATTTCACTACAATAATTTTGGCAAACAAGTTGCAGGCATCCATTTCTGGCATTTCGTCGAACAATTTGCTTGCATAATCTATAAATTTCACTTTTTCACTCTGCTAATTGGCCCATGCAAGCTCAGTGTTGAAAAATGGATCTTTGATACCACTTTGTATGTCCCCATTACCAACAACTCAACAAAATTTCTTTGATAGCATTTAATTTCTCTGCATACAAACAAGAATGCATTCTTAACAACATATAGTGTCAAACATAATTATAACAGAGAAACCAAAACATATTTAACTCAATTATAAACATAATAGAACATAAATAAATACATTACACACAATAAACAACATGTAAATATAATTGCAACATACATAAAAAAATAATACTCATTAGAAGGACACATATATGTTTCTTTAAAAACACCAACTGTGTGTAGACCTTCTTTGTTCCTCCCAGCCTTAGACCACACTTCTCATAAGTCTCAGCAGTGGGTCACCCCTGAGTCGAGGCTAAAAATCCACTAGGAAAAAGGAATCCTAAGCTAAGATAAGGTCTGTAAATAGACAAAATATCCAGACTAAGGTTCCACCTATGGAAGACAAACTATAGTCCCTCATTCCCCACATGCTTGTCCCACCCTAGGAAGAATGTCCCTTCTCTGCTCAACAGCCCTTTGGCTATCCCACTTCCCTTCTAGGCTTCAAAAACAAGCCATACAAGAATTATTAGAGCCCTATAGTTGTAGCTTTTCACCTCGAAAATCCATTCCCAACAATACTCTCACCTAGGGAGAATGATCATGGGGCTAACAACCTGCTTCTTCAATAACACACGGGCATGAAAACCTGCCTCTTCAGCCAAATTTTAACCAAAAACTGCTTTCAATCTTCCCATGTGCTAGTGTGGATAATGGTTGTAGAGTTTGTATGAAGGATCCCCTATATTGATGGAATAATGGGTGAATAATAGGAAAAAGTACTAAAATTCCACTTTAAGTATGCATGTTCCCAACTTGACACTTGTCATGTTGGAAACTGTCTTGTCCCCACTTGGGTGACATGTTTCCCCATCCTTATAACTTAGGATATATTTATATCCATAACTTTGTATTTAAGGAATATTAATATAATATTCCATTGGGATTAATCCCCCTTAGCTTATCCCTTTTTCCTAAAATCTTAGCCCCTCTTTCCCTTTCTAGTGGAGTTTATCCCCCCATACTCTTTTTCCTGGTTGGTCTACAACAATGATGGATTTTGTTAATAATATGAATGATTACATATTACAATAATATGTTCACTGTCCTTTTAATATCTAGGTTCTTTGACCCAATAATCACATAGGAACTTGGCCTATAATATCTTGGATCACCAACCTATATAAAAAAAATACATTTACATCGGGGATCAACCTGGGGGTATTACATTCCCCTCCCTCTTATTTATGCATTGACCTCAGTGCATTACATACAATGTACAATCCAAAATTATTCAAAAATCTCCTTTCCTTTCCTTTTGAATCTTGTTATCCTTTTGTGTTGTTCTTTTCAAGCAACATATTCATGTCTTCATACTTCAACTGGAATTCCTTTTCTTGATTTAATAGAACAACTTTAGAAAATAATTCAACCCACTGTAGCATTCTTGAGATGCCTCTTCCTTGTTGCACTCACCCTTCGAGGCTCAAAACTACTTTCATTGCTGCACCATCCTTCAATGATCCATCTTGCCAAGGATTTCACACACAAGGAGAACACCAACTCATCTCCAGACCCCCACTACAGATCTGTATTTTTGTAAATCATAGAAATCTAATGTCCCAATAGTAGCCATTCTTCCTAAGAAGTCTAACTTCAATAATTATCATTTTATCTATATCACACAAATACAGTCAACATGTGATAATATCATAACAATTTCAATTAGAATTTCAAAAGGTTTGGATAAGGAAATTCAAAGTTTTCCCAAGTATGAAAATTCCATCTCATATTTTCTTGGTTGTTGCAATATAAAGAATCAGTCTTTATGATGGCTTCCAACAGTGCCATACTTGAGACCACTTTTCCTGCAATACTTCCATCTTGCATTCAGTCAAACAAATTATTAGTATTTCCTGTACAATATATGTTTATTGCAATAGCTACAAAAGTTTACAAAGTGATGTTAGAATTGTTAATGCTTAACAATTCAAACGCTTCTATCATTCAATTTATTATTGTTGTGATTTTGTCATTACCTGCACATGTATTATCAACAACTAAGTTTTTCCTTCTCTATCCATCATTATTTTGTTTCCTTGACAGAGATTTCTTGTATTCCATCTTTATGCAACTACTTTAACTTGCAACTCTCTTGTTGCAATATCTAATAGCTTCTGAAATGTTCTTGACTTCATGATTTAGTATTAATCAAAAAATTTCATTTGTTAGCATAATCATTTCCATAAAATATAATATATTCATGTATTCACTAAAATACATTCAATTATTCCTTCAACTTACAAAATTCTATATTATCATGCATCTGTGCAAATTTACCACTTTCATGATTTATTCATGCATACTATTCAATGCACCCTTGCATTGATTTTATAATTCCATTTATCTAAGTCATGTACCCCACCATGATGAATTAAAAGTTCTGGTCAATGCCTTGACACATAATCCATACACTTCCTATTACTTGTCTAACCATTTGAATTCCTTCCTTTCCGACCCAAACACTACAACAATAATAGAATTCTATTGCGCTATTTAGTGTTAGAAAAAATGTTGCAGTCCAAACATTAGCTATAAGTAGGAAGTTTCCTTGGATACTTGTGTGTCTCTATATCCTTTCCATATCCAACCATTTCATGGCCTCATACATGACTAGATTTACTAGAATTCATACCTACAACAAGGTCATACCCTTTTATTTCTTTGGTTATTAACTCTTAACCAACAAATTCATTACATGATAGTATATCACATATATGCATTCAAAAGATAAAAACTTTTATAATTATCACATGCCTTTAGACTTTACCACACCTAGTGGTATCTTATTTTCATTAATGCATTGAAATTATACAATGTTGTCATTTTATAAAATAAATTCTAGCTGAGGGAATTCTTCCCTAAATTTCCTTCAACAATTATGCAACATAAATTCATAAAATTCATACCTGCCACATACTTGCATAGCTTCCGTTAAATTAATTTGTTGCTACCTGATTAGTTGGTAGCACTAGGAGCTCCCATGCCTCCTTCACAAACCTCTTATGCAACATTTTTTCTTGTTTTTGCTTCCTTTTATATGGATGACTCCCATATGTAGAAACATCATCGATGGTACTTGAAACCATGCAATAGATTTCCTCTTTCTTGGCACAACAACCACCATTAGCAACATCATATTCTTATATATAACCATAGACTACTCCTAGTCTTTAACATGTTATATATATATATATATATATATATATATATATATATATATATATATATATATATATATATATATATATATATATAAAAANTATATATATATATATATATATATATATATATATATATATATATATATATATATATATATATATATATATATATATAAAACAATCTATATTCTCTAATGCATATCTATATACACTAAGAATGCATCTTTAACACGCTTATAATTGCATATGTAATCTAACTTCCAGTGCTATGTATGGTTGTCCAACAAGCCATATCAGATTTTTGGATACAACAATTGGAACAACTTCTACCATCATTCAAAATTCTCTTTGTTGTTCCTGGCTATCCTCAATTTCCTTGAATTCCCATTCCCTCTTGTGCTCTCACAAAAATCATTATGTGTGATTGTTATCTATGATGGGAAACATTTTTTAGCCAAATCACACTTAATCACTTAACAGTTTCATCCACATATTATGTTGATAATAAGCTCATCCTTAATCTGTTTCCTGGATCCATCTGACCAAATTACATTTCCATCCATGCTCTCTTATTGACTTTAGATCTTCAACCTCCATTTAATTTTATGGACCATATTGGTTCATCCTTTCCTTGACTGAACACTTCAACACTTGTATATGCTTGAACCATTCTTTTCTCCTTTCCTGATCTATTTGGTTTCAACTTGAATTGCATCATCACTTTCTAGCATATTGCAATGCTACACAATGTCTTATTTTCCAAATTCATAGAGATTAACTGGAAGTAGTTGACATTGCTTTTACTTTCCATCATAGATTCCAATGATACTTCCAACCTCCTGGAATGTCACCTCTGTATATTTTCCACCTGAGATGGATTCTTTTCAGGTAAAATATCTTTTTCATTCTTTACCAAGAATAGAACCATTTCCTTCTGCATGGTTCCTTAGTGATTTTCATTCAATAACTTCATTTCCCTGTTTATGCTCCTCTTGACTTGATATCTCCAAGCTACTTGGTAAATAGATTCAACACTTTTGGAATGCATCAACAATCCTCTTCTATTGTTGTCACCCCCCATGGAGTGTTGTCATGCACCCTTATTATCTTGACATTCACCTCATCATTTCTTATTCCATTATCCTAAGATGTTCAAGGACTTGAATCCATCGTATACTATTTATTCCCTTTATTAAAAAACCCTTCCTTGAAACTTGACTACATTCTTCTGGATCCAATTTGTACATGATGCATTGCTTATGCATCAACCGGTCCTCTTGAGAATACATGTACCTTCATTACTTCATTGTTGAAGTTCTAGCATTCATACCATGCTTCCACTGCACTACTCTGATTACAATAATGGGTGTACTACTCTCAACCATATGATTGATCCTTGGAGATGGTTCCCTTATCTCTAACCCATTGTTTCTCTTTATCAAAATAAATATAATTTTAACCTATCAATATTTTAGAGAAGATATGCCCACACTTTACTACCTTATATGTACATTTCCATCCTTTAGAGTGAATGGAATTTCACTACTTCATTCACTAAATGATATACTCTTATACCCAGATTCCATTGCGAACTCTGATTAACACGAGTGGATTTCCTGTAGTGGATTCCAAAGACTTTATGGTTTCACATAGACTCATATCTTAACATTCTTCAGTCTTGGCATTTAATAATCTTGTGAGATATTCTTGACATAAAAGTTTGTCCTCAAGTTCCTCTGTTCATTCCTGATACCAGGTCCAAACTCTTTCATATTCTATAAAACCATCCTTCCATATTCCATGATTTGCATCTCCATATGAACCTATGGTACATTCATTATTATGTATTTCATATGGATTTCCCACCTATAATTCACATCTTATGTGCATAATTTTCATTTGGAATTCTTTCCCCAAACAAGAATTTCATTATGGTCTTCCATGTTTCTTAGTAAACCCAATATTTGATCCCAACAACTTCTTAAAGAAACCAAATGTATAATGAAGAATTGTCTTTGTCCTTGTTTATTCTATGTGTATACATATATAGAAATTTATATATTTTAATTGCAACCATAACATCTGAAAGCATGCATACAACAACATTGGTTAGCTAAAACCATAATATACAATTATGGTAACATATGCACAATTTTGACCCTTTATGGTCACCAGAAATATTCTTTCTAAATTCTTCTGAATTATGTTAATCACCTCACAATTATGGATGATTACATGGAATCCTCTTTCCAATACCTTTTCAATGATTTCTTTCATTCTCAATTTTGATTTTTTAGTAGAAGGTTATAGTCATTTTATTATTACCCAAAAACTCCTTCAACCAGGTGCAATTTTTAACTGTGTTTATGCATCCTTGCATCTGCTCCTTTGGAAATTTGACAGGAGCTCAATATTTTTCCTTCATGAACATATTTTTGACATTATGACCAAGTTTTATCCTCATCTGAGCTCCAGGATTCTAGATACAACCTGTTGAAGTTTTAAGGCAATTAATATTTTTGGCCCTGAATGCTTCAAGTACCTTCTATGCCCTCTTACAAATTTGTATGTGCCCATATTTATATTTTGAATCCATGGATTAATTATATGGATAAATATATTTATGTGGAATTCTCATTGCCCCAATCCTATTATGGAGCAGGAAGTTACGGTCCTCGGAAGTTAATTGGGTCTCCAAATTTACGTTGCACTATTTGGCCTATAACTTCCTCATACTAGCTTCGTTTGATCAATGGTTTACATCGTTAGAAATATCTCTTTGAGATATTTCATTTGAGATAAAGATACATAATGTACCTTGCTACACTATTTTATCATGGTTTTAGAGTAGCTAAGAACATTGTTTAGGGCCTCAAAAATGCCTTGCAAAAACATGACCTAGAAAACACCAAACTTTTCCAATAATTTTTAATAATTTATGATAAGTTTAGCCACCTTATGTTGACTAAGATGATGAAATGGAACCCGAGTCCACTTTGAATCTTTGGGTGGCGCCATTCCAACTCCCTGGCCACCCGATTCTTCCTCATTCACCTCTACCTTCTTCTTCATTTTCCTTTATCTCTTTCTTCTTCACTATCACACACATGTTAATTTTCAGGCCCTATATGTCCTTGGCTGCCATGTGGCACCTTTGTATTTGATCATGAGGATGGGAGGGCTCCATTACGAACCCATTTTCCCATGCACACGAATTTTCTTGTCGACTTGATCTAACGACCGAGGTTTGGAAGGTGTTGGCATGGATCGACAACCCACATACCATTGTGCCCCCCCCTGCCCCACCGAACATTAACACCAAGGGGAGGGGCCACAAAAATCTAGCACGTTGGAGCATTGCACCCCCCTTCCCTATGGTTAGCGTAACCCCACATGACCCCCCCACAATTCACATGTGGCCCCCACATCATGCTGATGTCAACATACAAAAAACAACTCCCAATTTTTCCTAATTTTGACGATTTTTTTTCAAAATTTCCAAATATTCCCAAAGTCATAATTTATTTTAGGCCTCCATTAAACTCTACGATTAAGATTCATATGGCTAATTTTATCCCTTTAACAATCAATATGACCTAAACACCTATAATTCAACTCTTTTACACCAAATTCCTCATGAATTCTTCTGTGGAAATTGGGGTTTTTTCCCAATTTCACCTAATTTCACCATGGTCGCTCTGTAAATTTCAATTTTTTTTTCCATTTTGTCCTAATAAATTATAATTCAACCACTACAACAATAAATTTCTTGCATGCACTGCTAATTGATATTCCTGGGTATGAATCTCATTCAAATATATTCACAAATTGGGAGATTTTACAATTTTCACCATTGTTTCACTGTAATTTGAAATTCGATCATATCTAGGCCCAAATTTGTTCATTCTACAATTAAAATTTGGGAATTTCCAATCCCTGGATAATTCCCCTCAAAATCCCAGTGAAATTTGCACAATTTCACTACAATAATTTTGGCAAACAAGTTGTAGACATCCCTTTCTGGCATTCCATCGAACAATTTGCCTACATAATCTATAAATTTCACTTCTTCGCTATTCTAGTTTTCCCATGCAGCCTCAGTGTTGAAAACTGGAGCTCTAATACCAGTTTGCAATGTCCCCATTACCAGCAACTCAATAAAATTTCTATGATACCATTTAATTTCTCTGCATACGAACAATATGTATTCATAACAACATATAATTTCAAACATAATTATAATAGAGAAACCACAAAAATAAATACATTACACACAATAAACAACATGTAAATATAATTACATCAAACACAACAAAATAATACTCATTGGAAGAACACATATTTGTTGATGTAAAAACACCGTATGCGGGAAGACCTTCCATGTTCCTCCCATCCTTAGACCACACTTCTCATAACTCTCAGTAGTGGGTCACCCCTAAGTTGTGGCTAAAAATCCATCAGGACAAAGGAATCATGAACCAGGCTAAGGTATGTAAATAGACAAAATACCTAGACTAAGGTGCCAACTATGGAAAACAACCTACAATCCCTCATTCCTCACATGTCTATCACACCCCATGAAGTTTGCCCCTTATTTTCTCAATAGTCCTTTGACTGCCCCACATCCCTTCCTAGGCTTCAACAACAAGCTAGACAGGAAGTCTCAAAGATCGATAGTTGTAACTTGGCACCTCACTAATCCATTCCTAGCAGTTCTCTCACCTAGAGAAAATTCTCCTGGGCCTAATAACCCACTTCTTCAATATCACACGGTCCTGACAATCTACTTCTTTAGTAGCATACAGGCCTGACCACCCACCACTTTAGCCAAAGTTTACCCAAAAACCACTTCCAAGCTTCCCAAGTGCCAGTATGGATAATTGTTGTAGAGAGTGTATGGAGGATCTCCTAGATTGATGGAATAATGGGTGAATAATAGGAAAAAGTATTAAAATTACACTTGAAGTATGCATGTTCCCAACTTGACACTTGTCATGTTGGGAACTACCTTGTCCCCACTTGGGTAACATGTTTCCCCATCCTTATAAATTAGGATATATATATATATATATATAACTTTGTCTTTAAGGAATATTAATACACTATTTCATTGGTCTTAAGTCCCCTTAAATTGACCCTTTTTCCTAGACTCTTATCCCCCCATAACATTTTGTTTGGTTGGTCTGCATCAGTGATGGATTTTATTAATAATATGAAGATTGCATATTACAATAATAGGCTCACTGGAATTTTAACATCTAGGCTCTCTGGCCTAATAATCACATAAGAACTTGGCCTATAATATCCTGGATCACCAACCCATATAACAAAAGTATATTTACATTGGGGATAAACCTAGGGGTATTACAATCTGAGTCCCAATTTTAGTTTTATCGCGGGTTGCAACTCGCCTCCTCAAGCCATTCAAGGACATGTTGGCAATTTGGTCAGAGGGAAAAAATTCAAATTGAGTAGCATAAGAAAGTTTTGTAAGATCCCACACATCTATTTGGCCAAGGTCAATGTGACCACACTACCCACAATCACCGAGCACAATGTTCTTCAAAATAGACCTCTTTTTCATAGATTGCACAATGCCTCATTGAGAAAAACCTTAGTTCCAGACATCCTCCATCAAATGATTTTCTAAGAAATGGAATGATAGTAGAGGGGCCCCACTAGATGAAACTTAGTTCCCTAGATCCAATTCAACCAATGGTTCATCCATATGAGTCCCAGTTTGAGTTTTATCATGAGTTGCAACTTGCCTCCTCAAGCCCATTCAGTGAGATGTTGGCAATTTGGTCTGGGGGCATAAAATCCCAACCGAGAAACATAATAAATTTCATAAGTTCACGCACATATTTTTGGCCAAGGCCCATGTGACCATGGTAACCACAATCACGTGACATAGTATTCTTGAAAATCGACCTCTTGCTCAGAAATTAAACTGTCCTAGTCCCAAAGATCCTCCAACAAATGTTTTTTGGGGAAATAAAATGATAGCGGAGGGGCCCCACTAGTTGAAGCCCAATTCCCATATCCAATGCAACTAATGGTTCATCCATTTGATTCTTGGTTTTATTTTTATCATGAGTTGGAACTTGCCTCCTCATGCCATTTAGGGAAATGTTGGAAATAGAACTAGACCTAAACCATGACCATTACATAGACCTATAACTATACCTAAACCATGACCTAATGTTATAGGATAAATCGATATATGCAGACATTAACAGATCTCCCTAGTTCCACCTAGATCTAGAACAAAACATGACAAGACATGACGCTTTCCCTAAGTTACAATCATTGAATTTGTCATTGAACAAGGAATAAGTGGCATACCTTTAGATATTGTTTCCTTATGTCTTTGTTGTCCCTGTTTTTCTTTGGTAGCCTTTTGATATCAGATCTACAACGACACAAATCGACCAAGGTGAAAGAAACAATAATATATTCAATGAAGACCTAAACATGTGATCAAGGAGTCATGTAATAAAATAAAAGTGATTTTATGGGAAAGGGACATGCCACTGTATTATATTAAATGAAAGTAGAAGATACAACCATATTTCCTTGATGTTGCAAGCTTCCTTTTGGTGGTCCTTCATTCCAACACACACACTTGCTCAACACTTGCATGAAGTATATCCACTATGGTTTGATGGACAAATGGAGGCCTCAAGCATCAATTCAAACAGGATTCCTCAGACAATTATGAATCTATTCTTTCATCAATTCTCTATTCAATCTTGCTTAACTTCTTCCTTGAGAAACCTTTCATTATGTTAGATCATGTTGTCATTGATGCCAATGGTTTGTCATTGATGCCAATGGTTTGATTACTTGGGAGATTGTTGGATCATATGTCATTGATGTAAATGGTTTGGTTTGATTGATGTCATTGGTTGATGTCAAGTAATTGATTG
>ML777662.1:355618-372087 GCA_009831015.1 Picea engelmannii | reverse complement strand
CATGGTTGGATGCACTTGTTTATGGTACAGGTTGATTACAGGTTGGTGCATGGTTGATGCACTTGTTTATGGCACAGGTTGGTGCATGGTTGATGCTCTTGTTTATGGTACAGATTGATATCTGTTGAGGATTGTTGTCTCATTTCAGTTGATGCTGAGAATACAAGCTGAGTCTTGCATATATATCTGGTGCTCTTGTAGAATTGTACTCTATTCAGTTGTTGCTGATAAACCCCAAGGATTGTAGTCTGTAATAAAAAGAAAATTGTACATACATCTTGTGTTCTTTGTGCTCATTGTGGTGATGACTTGTTGATGATATATTGCTGATATATGTTGCTGATATGTGCTCACATCTAACTGGTTATAAATGACAACAATAGGTAATGAATAAATGTTGAATGCTAATTGATGAGTTTTTGTGCAAGAGGGCAGTTTTGGGAAAAAGAGCCCCACACTCATTCACCCCCCCTCTAAGTGTGGTAGGTGTGTCCAACACATTATATAGGAGAAGGAGAGATGGTTAAATGGATGAGGATGATCCCACTAAATCTGAGAAGTCAGTAGGATGCTACCCATGTGAATGCCAACTCATTTTCTATAAGATCCTCTTCTAGAACGTTCATAACCTCTTCTTCCTTTTAAGCTTTGAAGCAGGTTTGCACCCTGCTTATAGAGAAAACTGTGAACACCTCGCAATCCAAGTATAGAGTATCTTGCAAGAATTAGGGTTTTTTCACCCTACAATATATGCAACCTGCGAACTCATCTTAAAAATATGTTTTGTAGAAGAAGACAACAGTCACTTTTCTCAGGCAAAATGTCCTTATGAGAGCCTGAACACATAATTGTAGAGACATCACCAGAGTGACCAAAATAATGTGTAACACCTAAGCCTATACCTAGAACAATAATGAGACCTACTCCATTACCATGACCTATACCATGACATATACCATGACCTATACCATGGAAAGACAAGGCATGACAATGCAAGACATGAAAAGGAAATGTCTAGGTATAGGTCTAGGTATAAGTATGGCAATGTAGGGCAAGCGAAGGAAAGACATGAAAAGGCCAAGAAAATGTAGACATGTCAAGGAAAGGCAAGACAAACTCTAGGTCTAGGTCTAGGTTTGGGTCAGCATGCTATATCTTGTTATAAAAGTTGTTGAGTTGAAAGATTAGTTTTTATTTCTTTGATTTTAAATAAGGCCTTGAAGTTATGTTTTTTTTCATGCAATCCAAAATAAAATATGGATCAATAGTATAATTAGACTACACCATAAGGATGGAACATCTCTTTCTATGTAAATCCTATTAATTATCATAATCCATGTTTCACAACTATGAAGATACCTAAGATATATGAATAAGGAGAGCTTATGTTATAACATTGAAATTCTCATGCAAATATTTTTATCTATGGTATATGGGATAACAAGTTGTATAATTGCATGCTTAATGAATCCTTTGATTGTAATGTTTAGGTATTAAACTTGTTCATTTACTACAAACATTATTTTTTTAAGCAAAAAAAAAGGTATTATACATGAATTCCATTATCTTTTTATTAAATTAAATTGAAAACAAATTGATTAGAAGTTAATTGACTTTGGAAATAATTTAATGGTGTTTATGATTATAGAGAAAAATTTCTTGTGGGTGACTCAAAGGACAATAAATTATCTATAATAGAGAAAATAACTATATTTTTACAAACAATAAGTTTTATGAATATGATAATGAAAGTACCTTTTAGATGAATTATGGTTAGCATGGACAAGGCATAGTAAGGCAATGCAACGCAAGGAAATGCAAGGCACGACATGACAACTGGAGGAAAGACATGACATGGAAATTGAATACAAGGTATGGCATGGCAATTCAAGACAAGGCAATTCATGACATGACAAATCAAGTCAAGGCATGGCATGGAAAGGCAAGGTAATGCATGGCTTGGAAAGGCATGGATTGACAAGATAAGGAATGACATGGAAAGGAAAGATAATTAAAGGCATGCCATGACATGACATGGAAAGAAAATGAAATATGTGGTATTTCAAGTCAAGACATGGAAAGGCATTGCATGGCAAGGAAAGCCAAGGAATGGCAAGGCATGGTGAGTCAAGGCAAGGAAAGACATGGCATGGAAAGGAAAGGCATGGCATGGCATGGAAAGGCAAGGCATGGCATGGAAAGGAAAGGCATGTCATGGAAAGTCAAGGCAAGGCAAGGCATAGCATGGAAAGGAAAGACATGTCATGGAAAGTAATGGCAAGGCATAGCATGGCATGACAAGGCAAGGCATGAAATGACATAGAAAGGTAAGGAATGGCATGGAAAGGTAGGGCATGGCATATTATAGCATGGCAAGGAATGATATGGAAATAAAATGCATGGCTTGGAAAGGCATGGATTGGAAATCCAAGTCATAGCATGGAAAGGAAAGGAAATGCAAGGCATGGCATAGAAAGACCATGCAAGGCATGGCATGGAAAGTCAAGGTATCGAAAGGAATGAAATGGAAAGGAAATCCAAGTCATGTCAAGGAATGGAAAGTCAAGGTGAGAAAAGGCACGGCATGGAAAGGAAAGGAATGGCATGGAAAGGAATGGCATGGCATGGTACGAAAAGGCATAGCATGGAAATTCAAGGCAAGGAAAGGCATGGCATGGAAAGGAAATGCATGGCATGGCATGGCATGGCATGTCATGGCATTGCAATGCAAGGCAATGCAAGGCATGATATGACATGGAATTGCAAGGAAAGTCATGACATGGAAAGGAAGGGCAATGCAAGTCAAGGCATGGCAAGTCAAGGCAAGGCAAGGCATGGCATGACAAGGTAAGGCATGACATGTTAAGGAAAGGAAAGGCAATACAAGGAAAGTAAAGGAAAGGAAATGAAACATAAGGTAATGCAAGGCATGACATGGCATGGAAAGGAAATGCATGGTATGGAAAGGCAAGGCATGAAATGGAAATTCAAGGCATGGCATGGAAAGGAAAGACATGTCATGGTAAGACAAGGCATGACATGGCATGGAATAACAAGGTAAGGAAAGGCATGGCATGACAAGGAAAGGAATGGAATGGAAAGCCAAGGCAATGTAAGGCATCACATGACATGACATGGAAAGGAAAGGCATGGTATCAGAAGGAAAGGAATGACATAAGATGGTATGGCATGGGAAGGCAAGGAATTTCATGGCATGGAAAGGCAAGGAAATGCAAGGAATGGCATGACATGGTATGGAAATTTAAGGCAAGGAAAGGCATGGCATGAAAAATAAAGGCAAGGCATGGAATGACAAGTGAAGCCAAGGCATGGCATTGCAAGAAAAGGCATGGAATATCAAGTAAATGCATTCCATGACATGTAAAGGAAAGGCATGGAATTACATCACATAGGAAGGCAAGGTATGACATGGCATGGAAAGGGAAGGCATGGAATGGCATGGAAAGGAAAGGCATGGAACCTAAATTCAAGGCATGACATGGCATGGAAACACATGGCATGGAAATGAAATGAAAGGAAAGGAATGGAATAGAATGGCAAGGAAAAGAATGACAAGGCATGGCATGGAAAGGAAAGGTGTGGCATGGAAATGCAAGGCATGGAATGGAAAGGAAAGGCATGACATGGAATGACATGGAAAGTGAAGGCAAGGCAAGGAATGGCATGGAAAGGAAAGACATGTCATGGAATTGCATGGCATGGAAAGGCAAGGCATGGAAGGGAATGGGATGGAAAGGAAAGGCATGGCAAGGCAAGGCAATGAAAGGCAAGGAATGACATGGAAAGGAAAGGAATGGCATGGCAAGGCATGAAAGGAAAAAAATAAAATTGTTTCTTGGGATGAGAAATGTTCCTTTTTTTGTGATTCTTGTTTCATTGCAATCCACATTTTGATTTGAATTTTTCCTTGCATGATGTTATGGAAAGATATATTTATTTTTGTATAGGTTAAAATGGGAAGCTACATGAAAAGAAATCTAAAGAGAGATTAGTCTATTTTAGATTATACTGGTGTTCTATGGATTTATAAATGTAACAACCTATGTTTTGGCCATAGACAGTCGGAACTTTAATTTTTACTTATCTTAGTGAGTCATTGCTTAGTATTTGTTGGGTTTATTTAGAATCATATAGACATTTGATATGTATACATATGGATCTATTTATGTGTTGCGGTATATTATTTTTATTTTTATATGTTTATGATGATGATAGTTATGTGATTTGTTTAAACATGCAAATTGAAATGTGGAACTTTGGTATGTGGATACTAGTTCAAAATTATGTTGTGAATATATAATAGATCCAAGACCCCGTGTAAATAAACACACATTTCTTAATTTAAAATTAATACATATAAGGATTCTCATATGAAATTTGTAATGTATATGCATGTATATGAGCAATGTGATATCCAAATGAATATAATTTGGAGGTGACCAAGGCATGTCATGGCATGGAAATTCAAGGAAAGGAAAGGCATGGAATGGCAAGGCAAGGAAAGACATGACAAGGCATGACATGAAAAAGAAAGGCATGGAAACGCATGGAATGGAAAGGCAAAGCATGGCATGGCATGGCATGGAAAGGCATAGAATGGAAAGGAAAGGTGTGGCTTGGCAAGGTAGAGCATGGCATGGAAAGGAAGGGAAATGCATGGCATGGCATGGTATGGAATGGAAAGGCAAGGAACGACATGGAATGACATGGTATGGAAAGGAAATGAATGGCATGGAAAGGAAAGAAAATGCATGGCATGACATGGTATGGAAAGGAAAGGCATGGCATGGAAAGGCAAGGAAAGGAATGGCATGTAAAGGCAAGGCGAGGCATGGCATGACATAGAGGGGAAATGGAAGGGAAGGCAAGGAATGACATGGCATTGCAAGGTAAGGAATGGAAAGGAAACAAATGGCATGGAAAGGAAAGGAAAGGAAAGGTAAGGTAATGGAATGCAAGGAATGACAAAGGAAAGGAAATGCTAGGAAATAAACAAAAGCAATGGCAAGGAAAGGAAAGACTAGGCATTGATCACATAGTTGTTTTTGGACACCCCATCCACTTGGGATATTTCACATTCATTCATGGAGTTGGATACCCTGGAATTTCCACATGTGGAGTGGTTGCATGCATGCACATTCTTGGAGGGAACATTCCATGTGGACACTTGGCATTTGAATTGACTTGATGCCTATTTTTGGTGGTGTTTTCCCTTCATTAGCATTATTTGGTGCATACTACTACTATTTTTGGATGAGGGAGAATTTATTTGGAGAGGATAATGTCCACATGTTTTAATGTGGTAAACCATGGATTGAGGAGAGATCTAACTAATTCATTATTATAATATGTATCTGACTTGTCATGGAGTTAGTTAGAAAAGACTAATATTTTGTTGTATAAGAGAAGAGACTCACTCTATAAAGAATATTTCTCTCTCTCCATTGTAAAGGGTGGAGAATTTGGGTATTTAGGAGATCTCCTCTTGGGATATATTGTAGAATATTTTGGAAATATTAATGGATAATTCAAGGTATATTTTCATTTGATGTTAGGATTTTTTGTGCACTCATATTTTATGTGTTGATTTTGTATTAAGAAACCATTGCAACATGTTGTGATTTCCATTATAACGAATCATGCCTCATTTTGGATAGAGTAATGTGAGGTTTCAACTCTCTTATTTCTATTTTGATTATGTTAGCCTACATTATTCTTATTATTGGTTCCTAGAGTCTTAACTAGGAATGGAATTCAGTCTTTTTTCAAATTTATCTTCTTGAGAACCATTAATTGTGTATGGATTTAGCACTAAGAAATATTTTCCACCATAAGAGATTCATTAATGCGTAACAAAAGTATTTATAATCACTTTATAAAAACAAACTATTCTTAATTACGTATACTTCTTTCACACTTTAAAAAGTAATTAATCAAATTAAATAAATTCATACATTCACACACATAAAATTCATATGCTTTGAAATTAATACATTGATCAACGCATAATGCAGAAACAATGAGATTCATAAAAAATGTGCCATGAAATGTGTGTGTGTGTGTGTGTGTGTCTATACATATTCAACATCATCTAAATTGTACATTTTTTACAATATGGCACATCGTTCCCAATATACATAAGGGCAAAAAGCGCCCTAACATAAAAAAACCATCATATGGTGGCCTATATGCAAAATGGTGGTCATTGGTCATGCATGGATCACTGCCACCCTCAAGCGCATCGTGGAAATTGATATTTCGTCTCTTTCTTGAAGAAGCATGTCAATTTTGTTTGTGCCTAGGTGTGGTTCATCACTTCAGAGACTGCACAAAGAAAAAAAATCGTTATAAGTTTTTTCCCAAAATCAATTAAAAGACTTAAAAAATGATACTTTGTAATTCAACATAAGATAAATCACCACAAATGGTATTGACAATCATGAGGGTGTTACCCTCCTATGCAACCCTAATCTCTTAGCGATGCCACCTTGCGTCAGTTATAAGGATCAAAGCATGGAATTTAAAGAAATATGGATAAAATAAATTTCATTCATGATACATAAAAATTGATCATCAACACATTATCTCATCGTGAATATCTTGGACATTGATGGAGACTCTCTAATAGGTGGAGTGCTTGGTTGTATAACCTACTCCAAGGAAACATCTACTGTGGAAATCTCAGTGGATGGCACAAATGGAAATGGTGGGGTGGGTGGGTGGGTGGCATACGAGTGTATCCACTATGGATGGATGCGATGAAAGAGGTGGTGTGGATGGGTGGCTTGTGGGTGCATCCATTGAGGATGCACAAAATAAGAAAGATATCGTGAGTGGGAGGCGATGAACCCCCATTGGTTGTACAAGCCATGGAATAATTCCTGACCTAGAAATAGGTAACCAAAAATACATGGTCGACTTCCCAAAAAATGAACTAGTATTGTAACTAGTGAAAATATCTGCATCCTGCATACATATTAATAATATTGTTATTAGTACCATAGAGTAATATCCAACAACATAAATACAACAAATTTGATATTTAAATGAGATTTAAATCAACACATGATACATGTGAGGTAGGTGAATTTTCCATCCCAGGTGGAACTTGCTCAACATCACTTGGTCCTGCAACCTGTAGAAACACAAGAACATTATAAATTTGAGGATTCATCCATGCAGAATGCAGAAAAAATGAGATTTATTAAAAAAAGTGCCATGAAATGTGTGTGTGTGTGTGTGTGTGTGTGTGTGTGTGTGTGTGTGTGTGTATCATCTAAATTGTACATTTTTTATGACACATCATGCCCAATATACAAAATGATATAAAGATATGTAACATAAAAATAATCATATGGTGTCCTAGATACAAAATGGTAGTCATTGGTCACTCATTGACGACTTCCACCCTCACCACCCTCAAGCGTATCTTGGAAATTGATATTTCTTATCTTGCTAGAATAAGCACCTTGAGTGGTTTGGGTTTGGTTTGTTGCTCCCGAGACTACACAAAGAAAAAAAATGGTTATAATTTTTTTTCCAAAATCAATTAAAATACTTACAAAATGATACTTTGTAATTCAACATAAAACAAATCACAAAAAAATGTACAAACAATCATGAGGGTGTTACCCTCCTCTATGACCCTAATCTCTTAGCGATGCCACCCTGAGTCAATTAAAAAGATTAAAGGATGAAATTTAAACAAAAATGAATACAATCAATTCCATTCATGATACATAAAAATTGATCATCAACACATTATTTCACCGTGAATATCTCAGACATTGATGGAGAGTCCCTGGCAGGTGGATCGCTTAGTTGTACAACATGCTCCAAGGAAACATCTACTGTGGAAGCCTCAGTGAATGGGGCAGATGGAAATGATGGTTGGAGTGGGTAGCATATGGGTGCATCCACTATGGATGGATTCGATGGAAGAGGTGATGCAAATGGGTGGCCTATGGGTGCATCCAATGAGGATGCATTGGATAAGAAAGATATCGGGGGTGGGAAGCGATGAGCCCCCATGGTTGTACAATCCATGGAATAACTCTTGGACTGGATATAGGTAACCCAAAATCCATGGTTGGTTTCCCAAAATCTGAACTAGTACTGTAACTAGTGAAAATATCAACATACTGCATACATATTAATATTATTGTTATTAATACAAAATAGTAAAATACAACATAAATACAATAAATTTTAGATTTAAATAATATTTAACTCAACACATGATACCTGTGAGGCAGGTGATTTTTCCATCCCAGGTGGACATTGTTCTACATCGTTTGGTCTTGCAACCTATAAAAACACAAGAACATTATAAATTTGAGGATGCAAGAAAATAAAGAAATCACTATGGTGAATTTATCAACTGTGACACATACTTGTGTACGATGAACACCAAAAGAGAATATTTTCCTCTACCATTGCATTGGTGATGGAGACATACACTAATGCATCTATCGGCACATAGGGTATTCTATTTGGGCATAGAAACTGCAAAACATCATACAATAAAATATCAAAATAAATACACATAATACTATATAACTATATAATGATGAAATACATAGAGATGGTTAACATACTAACCTCCTCTGTGAAGCTATGTTGTCCACTGGAATCCATAGGCCCATAGAAATATTCCCCATAACTCAAGCATCTATGAGGTTCACATGGGCGACTTTTATGTCCATGTTCCTTCTCCTCACAACACTCTTCTCTAGGGGTTGAAGGTCCGACCGCTATACCAACGTCACCAATAGACACCCCTACTGAGATAGTGCAACAAAGATACCATGTTACAATAGGCTCTGAGTCAAGGATTATAGAGCTACCTATACCTAATGCAAGCCCTCTGAAACATGAGGATGTTGGGAAGGGGGATTAGGCCTTCGCCATGGGGGATGAGGACCTAACATGGGATAAATATTAGCATTCTCTCAGTCTTGTGTACACCCTTTACCCACCCCCTAGAAGTCACCAATGTCAAAGTAGTGGACATGGTGACCCAAAATAAATTCTTCCCATAATTTTCTCAAAACATAAACCACCTAGGGAGATGCATCAAATACCATAAACCACCTATCCATGCAACTTTGAAGAATGTGTGGGTGGATGCAGCAATCAATTTAAATGCATTTCTTGGTGACATGTGGTTTTTGTGCATATTGAGAATGAATAAAAGGGGGAATCACATATTGTTTTGTAATACCCAAGTCACTAACTTGGTTTCTATCCAGTCCAGTCATGTAATATTCAAACATTATATCCCTGCATTCAAAAATAGAAGTTAATTTCCCTTGGGAACTTGCAATGGACCTCAAAATGACGTCCAATGAGGTGGCCAAGGACTCTCGGTTAGGTTCTATGGTTCCCCTTAAATCATTTACAAGTGATCTCAAAGTAGCCAAACCCTCATCAATTTGTATGTTTATGTTTGGTGGTTGTGGTGGGCTAGGGTTTTTCTCACCTCGGTTTCCTTGTGGGTCGTTTTCATTATCTCTGTATTCCATTTTTATAATATTTGATGCAATTTAATAAATAAATTTAATAAGTTCACTTATGAAAAAGGTATTAGAAACAAGAATTTAATTTTACCCCAACAAAACCATTAACATAATTTTGTGTAGAACAAAGAAAAAATATGTGTTATATTTACAATGAACTTGCAAAAATCCTATACAAAATTAGTGATTTTTTAAGAGATAACAAAGGAGGAGACAAATAAAACAAGAGAGGAGACAAAGATAATAAAGGAAATGACAAAAAATCAAGCATATATGGGTGGAGAAGGACACGGTGGAAAGATCTTGGGATTCGCTCCTCCTCTACTCCTCTTTGCTTTCTCAAATAGGTAAAAATGTGAGGAATGGTGTGAAAATGGGCACAAAATGTGCCCACAGTACCTTAAAAAAAGGGCAGAGAAGGAACGCAGACGCATTCATGCCAACATGCCTATGTGGCATACTGAGTGGAGGTTCAGGCTTTTCCGAACCTCTGACATCAATAATGTATGTGTGTTCCTAGGAACATGCATGTGTTCTTTCGGATGCACATTCTTGTTGATTCCCTTACTACTTTTTCATCCACCAAATTTGTGCACACACCTAGCAACATAAAATTCTACAATACCTCAATGGAAAACAAAGGATTGACAACCAAATTTGTAGATAGTCTCTCAATGGATTTTCTATGCTCAAGCAACTACAAAAGCCCACACCAACCCTAGAGGCTACAATAAAATCGACAACTTGTGCTCTTATTGCAAATCAAATTAGAAAATCGAATCTCTGATAATCTTATCAATGTCTGTGAATGCCACATGAGTGGTTTAGTTCCCCCGGCACATATTTTCTTTATGCAACAAATCTACAGTCTGACTAATTGCACTCTAAGCTCCATGCATATAACTCAACCAAAATTCATCAACTCCAACCAACAACACTAGCACGATCTAGAAATACTTGGGAGACTACTCCGCTAATGGTAGCAATGCTCCTCTTTTCACTCATCAACACAATTTCGGTATCAACACAGTGAGCGGATTACTTTCCTCCAATGCAAATTATTCCACATTCACAATTAGCGAGTTTAAGATAAAAAATCAGACAATCTGTACTTCACACACAAACATAAACAAAGTAGTAAACACTCCACCCAATAATAATAATAAAAAACAATCCACTCTCCTATGCTAAGCCTATTCTAATTCTACATATCTACAAAGGATTAAAAACTCATACACATCTCTCATTTTGTTGGGCCCTCCCTTGAGGGAGTCAAGCCCAAGCCCAATCCCACTCCGATACCATGAAAGAAAAATGGAGAGTAAACATTTTCTTTCATACATCAAAAATGTTCTGAGTATACTATTCATCAACATAGGTACATATAAATACATTAAGCTTGGCCTTAATTCATATTAACTATCTTGGCTACACAATCCATTTTGTTGAGAGAATATCTCAACAACACACCAAAATATGATCTAAGATCTCTCCTAGATCTAACAAACTCCTAAATAAAAAAATAAAAAAAAACACTCACTTAGAGAATAATATCTACATCACAATAACCAAGTTCAATAATCAATTATAACCATATCATATGATGAATAATACCACATTAATTAAGAAGACAAGTAGGAGTTATTCCAACAACATGCAGTATGAACAGGGCTCGGATACATATTCACTACGACATTTTGTTTTGTGATTATTAGAGATTTCAGATTTGTGTTTTCAATATTTATATCTATTATCAATAACATTATTATTAAAAAAATTATGACTATAAAAAAAAATACTAAACACATACTAATATTTTTTAATTTTAAATGTTTTTTTTTTCATTATAATTCATGTTGAGACTAAAAAATTTATGAGTAGTAAGAAACATGTGACTAATGTTTGTAATCATTTTTGTTAGTCTTAAAAGTTCATTAGTTATATTTTTATATTCCAAAAGAAAGTAAAATATGAAATGAAAAACAATGAAAAAATATTTTTAAATGTAATTATTTATGCTTAAATTTTAGTTTCTTATACATACAAATTCTAATAAATTTTAATTATCTTTTAAACGTAATTGTTTATACTTGAATTTTAGTGTCTTATACATAAACATTTTTGGAATAATCTTTTAAATGTGATTGTTATAAATGCTTAAATTTTAGTTTCTTATACGTACACATTTTTGGAATTATCTAATACATATTTTTACTCATTGATAACCCAGTTTTTTTATGTCAAATTTGGCATAAGCAGAAAGTGATTTTAGTTTGGGAAGAGCATGATGGAAAAGAAAAATAGATTACTTACGCCTTAAGATATTTTATCATTTACTTAGAAAAATAACCTTTCACGCTTCTATTTTCTCAAAAATATATACTTTGAAAGGTGGTTTACAAACATTATTATGAATCATCATTATCGATTGCAATACAACATATAAGTCCCAATCGATCTAATATATACACAAAACCATAAAATATAACAATAATCTTATGTTAAGTGGATTTCTTAATTTCGTCCCAAGAGGACCCCAAATTCAAAAGTTTCCATATTCTTTATATTAATAAGTTGTTTCACATATAATGATCTTGAAATATAAAGAACCTAATTTCAATGCCCTACACAATGCATGGAGAATGTTCATACATGTCATTGATATTAAGGTGTTAGGGTATTTTTTGCATCTATGGGATTGACTAGACATGCTTAGTTCTATGCAGGAGAGGCACTATTGTTACCATCCACATTTCCCTAAGATAGAGGGTGGTGGTAATGATAAACACTAAGTTGAAAGCATGCCATGATTGACCCCCACTTTATTATTATAGGCCTACAAAACATGTAAATAAATGTAGAATAAGGTTAATTTCCCATATAAAAACATCCACTTAGATATAAATTTATGTTTGACTATGACTCTTTGTAATTATGAATTTATTTACAAATATATGTATGATCTAGGAGGATCTAGGGAACACTCATAGAGATCCAGGGGGGATCTGGAACGCTTATAGAGATTCCAAGGGATCCATTAAAGATCAAAAGTTGACCATCTCAAATGACTAAGAAAAGGACATCATTGCGTAGAGCTCGCCTTCAACACTCTAACGATGCAAACAAAAATTCAAACTAAATTCGCATTCAAACATTATGGCTGATCAAAGTTCAAGTCAAATATGTCAAATTCAAAGTCAAAGGGGCTAAAAAAGATGACATGTGTCACCACTTCAAGGGTGACACATGGCATGTCTGTACAATCGTATAATGATGACATGGTCGAACCCCAAGGTGCCACGTGGGATAACTGTATAGTGAATGGGTATATGTGCTGGTAGACCGTACATATTACATGGTCTAATTACATGTTGACATGTGGCAAGGAATAGCCAATGAAAGGCTGCCACATGGAATCCCCTCATTGAGCTATATTGGTTGATGTTTATCAAAATATTTTGGGAGTCAATACGGGTCGAAATGCAAACTCCCAAAGACCTTACCAAACCTCCATTGCCAATGTACCATACATTTAGTTCTTAACCTCGCGTGGCAATGATTAAATTTAAGTTTGAATTAAAGTTTGTTTGGCGAAAAAAAGGGTTGAGGGCCTAATCCCTCGACCCTAGCCTGTGGTTCATTATAATACCATGTAATTGTGGCCATATATTTCGTAGGAGGTTTAACAACATATACTATGTATATAATATGGTTATATTAATATAACCATATAACAACAAATAAAACCATCAAATGTATTTATGGAGGGTCGAATATGGAACCTTCGGGTTATAGCCCGTAGTTTTTAACGAACACGCCAATCGACCCGCTTATTATAGGATGCCTCTAAAAATAGTATTAAGTTTCCAAATAGTGTTGATGGAGGTTGGAAGGCCCGTGACCTATATATGGGCACGGATCCCAAGAGTTGCACATGTTCCAAGGCGAGCACAGATATCAAGATTGCATGAATTCCAATGCAGGCTATCGATTCCAAGGTAGTATGGATTGTATCGATTTGCACGTAAGGGAGGATGTCAAATATGGTGTGTCTTGTAAAGAATTCCATGAGGTATATTGTCCAAACATAGGAAACTTCATACTCATTTTCACGATTTTTCACAAGGATCATGAATTTGAGGTCTACTTTATGATCAGAGGTAATTTGTAAAATTCTTAGTCGAAATTGTCATTAATGAGCTTTTAACATATTATTTTTCATGCCAAAGAGGGTGAAATTGAGCCAATTTGAAATTTGGTCGACTTTATAGTCAAATTTCTCAAAATTTCACAAGGATTTCAATGGTGAACTTATTTTCTTGTTTTGAATAATGGAATTAAAAAGAGTCCATAAATTGGATTTTTGTGAGCCCATATTGTAATGTAATCATGCATTTTGAGATGATGAAGAACAATCATATTATCTAAAGGGACTTTAAAGTTGAAGTGATGTATGTCATCTACATATGTAATTTGAGTTATTTTGTTTTATGTTGTGTCATCTCACTATTCTGCAAATTAATCATCATTTTATGATTTTTTGGATAAAGAGCACATCACCATTTTTTTCAAATCAGCTTAATATGATCAACAAATTAATTCTAAATCAAGTTAGATGCTATATGTATATTTTAAAGGAATAAATGGTGTCTAAGTATTTTCATATCAAGTGGTACCAGAGCTAGTTTTGATGTGTATCAACAAGATGTTGATGTGATGAGATCCAAGAGTTCAGTTGGTGAAGATTTTGAAGACTCTTATCCAGAGGACAAGATGAGTAAAGTTCTCGTAAAGTTGAGGTTGCAGAAGAATATTAATCAACAGATCCATAAGGAGAATTCTAAGTTAAGAATGCAGTTGCGGGCTCTTGAGGAAGAGAAGTAGAAGTTGCAAGATCGACTGTTATGTCACGAGGAATTCCATAAAGGTATTTTTCATGAGTTAGAAATAAAGTTGTAGATCAAGAATCAAGTATTGGCACAATCAATACCAATCCATTAAGATTGGTAGGATGAGAATGTAAAGCCTCCAATGCAAAAGGGCCTACCTCTTTCAAAATGAATGATCAAGAAATATGACTCCTCACATTATTCCTCTTCTTGTCAAAATGGACAATGCTCGAGGGTATTTTAAGTAAAGAAAACTTTAGATGGAGAGGTCATTCATAAGAAAATAGTCTTTCCTTTTAGTCAAGAGAAAGGTAACATGTGTAATACATCTCCAAAGGAAAATGTGCATGCTACAAGAGAAATAATGAAGACTTTTCCCACTGGTAAATGGTTTGTATATCCATGTTCTCCTTGTGGAATTAGTAACCATGAAGTGGAGAAGTGTCAAAAAAGATAGTTCATGCAAGTATATCCCTCCACCTAAAGGTAAATACCATTTCTCAAAACAAAGTAAAAAGGGGGAATGATAAGAAGGGATCATGGTTGCAACATGGGTGGTTATTATGCCACCAAGAGACACTACCCTATTTTGATGACCAAATAGGTGGTAGTTTCATACTGCTACATTCCCATGGTCATAGTAGGTCGACTCGTGATGAGACCTCCTCTCCATCAACTAGTACATTGAGTTTTTATGTATCTTATGGGTCCCCTTTTCTCACTGAGAAGCTTTTCACATATTTCTCAGGGATACCTGGGTGAAGCATCTCAAAGGTTTCATCATTGTATTTTAACTATTTCCAACTACTTTTACCCTCTGGGCCTTTATGTTGGTTGTGGAGCCTGATTATCTTCCTGATTCAGAGGTCCTTTCTTTCAGCCGTGTTTATACCCCATGAAGTATTTACACCCCAGAAGTATGTACACTCTTTCACGCGGGGGAGTACAGAGGGGGGGTACCCCCTCTGTAGGGTTCAAGGGGGCTATCCCCTCGGCTGGGGGGTGTGGGGGCAAGCAGGCCCCCAGCGGGGGTTCAGGGGCAAAGCCCTTGAAGAAAAAATTTCCTTGTAAAAGTATATTGTAATTTCATTGTAAATATGGACCGTTCATTATAAGGTCACAGATCTAATGGTAGAGATTATTTTAGGGTTTTTTTCCCTAGAAGGAAACCCTCTTTTATGAGGGAAATGTATTGCGGCTATGGATGATGGTGAATATTGTATTCTGAGAGAGGCAACTGTGAGAGAAAGAAGAGGAAGTTACAACGGGTTTTGCTGTAGGTTGTATCCCTTCATTTGCTAGATAATAATAAAGGAAGGACCTCGCAATTTCTCTGGTGGACATAGCCCACACTGGGTTAACCACGTAAATCTGTGTCTCTCTTGTATTATGTGTCTTCTGTGTTTTGTTTCTTCATTTGTTTTATTTTATTGCTTCGCGGTCCTGTTTTTCTAACAACTGGTATCAAAGCATAAGGTAACTCGTAGGAAAAGAGGGTTCCTGGTTCGAGTGGGAGCAATGTCGAAAGATGGAAAATTTAGGGTCGAGAAATTTAACGGCCAAAACTACCAGTTATGGAAGATACAGATGGAAGACTATTTATATCAGAAGGATCTATTCCTACCATTGAGTGGAGTATCAAAGAAGCCGGCGGCCATGAAGGATGAAGAATGGGAGATTCTTGACAGAAAGGCTCTAGGAACGATACGGCTAAGCTTGGCAGCGTTGATGGCTTTCAATATTTCGAAAGAAAAGACAACGAAGGGTTTGATAGATGCGTTGGCCAAATTGTATGAAAAACCCTCAGCATCGAATAAAGTATTTCTAATGAAGAGATTATTTAATATGAATATGTCAGAAGGTGGGTCTGTTGCAGATCATTTAAATGAATTTAATAGAGTTACTAATCAACTAAGTTCTGTAAAAGTGGACTTTGATGATGAGGTTAGGGCTCTTCTAATCTTGTGCTCATTGCCAGAAAGTTGGAATGGCTTGGTCATGGCTGTAAGTAACTCTGTCTCTGGTTCAAATACTTTAAAAT
>ML777662.1:242151-352834 GCA_009831015.1 Picea engelmannii | reverse complement strand
TACTACTACACATGCATTATGTTTTGGAGGTTCAAACACTTTTCTACAGGGATATGTTGATTCAGATATGGCAGGTGATAAAGACAGCAGGAGGAGCACCACAGGGTATGTTTTTACTATAGGTGGAACAACAGTAAGTTGGACTTCAAAACTGCAAAAGGTTGTTTCACTTTCAACAACAGAGGCAGAGTATGTTGCTGCTACAGAGGCTAGTAAAGAAATAATTTGGTTACAAAGGTTTATGGAGGAATTGGGAAAGAAGCAGGAGAACAACTGGTTGTACTGTGATAGTCAGAGTGCCATTCACCTTGCAAATAACTCGGCCTTCCATTCAAAGACTAAGCATATATAGTTGAGGTACCACTTCATACGATCCACCTTGGAAGATGGACAATTGAAGCTGGAAAAGATACACTCTAGCCAGAATCCTACAGACATGTTAACAAAGGGAGTAACTAGGGAGAAACTGAGTTCCTTCTTAGTTTCAGTTGGTCTTCAAGAATGAAGATGAAAATGAGAAATTTTCCAGGTCCAAGAAGGTTAAGAGTCCAGTATATACAACAGCGATAGAGTTGTTGAGATCATTCTCCAAGTGGGATATTATTGGTTGTGGAGCCTGATTATCTCCCTGATTCAGAGGTCCTTGCTTTCAGCCGTGTTTATACCCCATGAAGTATTTACACCCCAGAAGTATGTACACTCTTCCACGCAGGGGAGTGCAGAGGGGGGATACCCCCGCTGCGGGATCCAGAGGGGATATCCCCTCGGCTAGGGGGTCTGGGGGCAAGCGGGCCCCCAGTGGATGTTCGAAGGTGAAGCTCCTGAAGGAAGAATTGTCTTGTAAAATTATATTGTAGTTTCATTGTAAATCTGGATCGTTCATTATAAGGTCGCAAATCTAATGGTAGAGATTATGTTAGGGTTTTTTTCCCTAGAAGGCAACCCTCTTTTATGAGGGAAATGTATTGCGGCTATGGATGATGGTGAATATTGTATTCTGAGAGAGGAGACCGTGAGAGAAAGAACAGGAAGTTACATCAGGTTTTGTTGTAGGTTGTATCCCTTCATTTGTTGGATAATAATAAAGGAAGGACTTGGCAATTTCTCTAGTGGACGTAGCCCACATTGGGTGAACCACGTAAATATGTGTCTCTCTTGTATTGTGTGTCTTTTGTGTTTTGTTTCTACATTTGTTTTATTTTATTGCTTCGCGGTCCTATTTTTCTAACACTTTATACCCTTCTTCCCAAAAGGTAAGGTACAACCCTTCCTAGCGTAGCCAATCCCAATGCCTAAACAAGGATAGGGGGGATGGAAGGAATAAGGATGTAAATTGGTAAGTATGGAGGGAATTAAAGATGAATTTTCACAAACCCACCTAGTAGCAACCCATCCTCAAGGGAAACCAACTTACTAGGGAACTGTGTTATTGTTTTAGGTATAAACAAGGAAAAGAGCATAATTTACAAGCAAATTTCATGAAATGAAGAAGGATTCAATATAACATATTCAAGTAATTAAAAAATCAGAGTGATACATACCATGATACTCAGACTCATTACCTCATGGAGAAATACCCACCACTACTCATTACCTCATGGAGAAATAACTTACCGTGTTCACTTCTTGCTACGGAAGAGCATCAAAGGCTTGCATGAATTCATCAAATGGAAGGGAATCCAGTACATCATCCCCAAGAATTTTATCTTTAATCATTTTTTCTCCTTCATCAGAAAATGAAGGACCTATCTCTTCCAAGGGTTCCTTTACTTCTTCACCTTCTAAATGATAGAACAAAGTGTCATAAAAAAATGAGAAAGGAAAATGATTCACCTCATTCTCTTTGTCTTGTGCAGGAGATATAGGATCTTGGAGAGATTCATCGGACAGAGGATCAGATACTAGTGCTTCATCCTCATAAGTCACTTCTTTAGTCAAGTCTTTACTACATTTTATTGAATCATGGGAAAAATATTTCTCCTCTTCAAGGGGTTGAAAAAATTCTTCATAAATCTCTCCTTGTATATCAGAGGGTTCCTAGTATTGAGTATGGTATATATCCCTGATATCTTCCACAATCTCAATGGTGAATCCTTCATCCTCTAGGGATATTTTGATATTTTGAAGGGAATCTTCATATCTCTGGGATTGTGGCTTCAGAAACTCAATAAACCTACCAATGAGTTCTATGAAAGATGATATACCCTTATCTTCGCAACAACCCTTGATCCAATCTTGCAAAAAGGACGTCAGGGAAAGTATGTACAATTTCACCAGAACATCCTCCCCTTCAAATTCTATCTCACTTATATACTTCAATAATTCTACAATGTGAGTAATTGGGAGGCCTCTGAATATTGGAGAGTTGTTTAACCATTTTATATCAAAATAATGTGGGTATCCTTGAAAACTTTGAAAATCAATAGTTGGATACACTTGTTCCTAGGGCGCCATGATCCCATATCTTGTAAATATCAGAAAGTTGAGAGTAAGGTGGCACCTTGGAAAAGGTCAGTGGATCTTCCATATATCCTTTTAAGTATTATCAAAGGGAGTGTGGGAATCAATATCGATGGAGTCATCGGGTAAGCTTCATAAGATGAAGGGTTTGAGAGAAAGGCTTACCGAAAAAGTGTTGTTGAGGAATATTGACTCAGTGTTCCCCGACAATGGCTCCAAAAATGTTATCGCGCAATCTATACTTTCCCAAATCCCAAGGAAAGTAAGGTATATTAGTGTAACAAACATGATATCCTCTCACACCTTAATAGGAAATCCCCACTTTTTAGCGATAGGTAGGGTCTACCCCAGGCGAGGCGTCCCCAGTAACCTAAAAGGATGGAAAATTAGGGTTATGGTCAAGATATATTCCCCCCTTTCACTGGTTACCAAAGTCACTAAGTCTGTGTCTAAAATATGAGGTTAATGAAGTGCTTGATGTACCTACCTAGAACAAGACAATATAGAATGCATATACAATAATTCCAAGTACAAATATGATAATAATACCTCAATAGACAATGGACAGTGAAAATATGTGCAAGTTGATATAAAATTACAACAGTTAATAAGCTTACAACAACAATTAATAAATTGTAACAACTAAAATAAAATCTCTTCAGAATTGCTTGAAAAGATAGTGAAAATATAACATTTACTAAGAACAATGATAATCAAATGTCATAAGCAACTTTTGAAGTGTTTAGCTAGCATTCAAAGTCAATTATGCAGAAAATTTGTTGCATCTAGATGGTTGTAGCAAACATTTATAACACCAACAATAAATTTAGCGATCTAGGCTAAATTAGTGATAGATTTAATTAGTAATAGATTAAGAGAATAGTGTCTGAGTGTTTGATCAACCTTCCAACAAAAGAGAGACAAGAGAATAATGCCTTTAGGGTTTATGGAGTTAATTATATCAACACATTAACTTGGTGATCCAAATTTTATGAGTAGGACGAAATGACTACAGATTATTAACAGGTTCTTAACACAAAATATCAGAGATACAGTAAAACTGGTTTTCTATTCAATAAGGAAATAAGATGGAACTATAAAAATGCAGCGAAAACAAGCTTGTTGGAATGGTGGCATCTTATCTCTCAGAAGATATGTGACGGCTACGCTCATTCACAAGAAGATGATTAAAATGAGGATTTGAAGGCCTTTTTACAATAAACAGGAATTCAAAAAACCCTAGACATCCAAAAACCTAACCCTAGGAGATGAAGTGCCAAAAGTCATGTGGGCCCCATCTGGGTAAGTTAGTACATCAACTTCCCGGGGTCGTAACTTTTGCATACGATCTTCGTTTTAGGCGTATGATAACCCGTTTGAAAGGTATCATCGAGGATATTCATTTTGGGGGATCAATCATGCCTTCAACTATAATTGAGAATCTTGATCCTGAAAAACCTTCATTTAGGCCCTCAAAATGGCCCCAAAAGTTTAAACTGCTAAAAATAGTAAATTGCCAAAATTGCCAGAAAAATGTTTTGAGACAGTTGAAAAAGGTGGGTGGCCACCGATATCCACCTAGATCAATCCTCCCTCCTTAGGAAGCAATGGTATTGTTGGTACAGGGGCATACCCAGGGTTCAACTCTTAAGAGCACACCAACAAAACCTAACTACCGGCCCTTTCGACAACACCTACAAAGAAGATGAAGTCTCACGCAAGGTAAAGGCAGGGGTGTTTGCAAGACTCAGGTGTCTGGAACCTTAGATGGGACACAGATATGTGATTATCTTTCTCACAACGCACTTAGCATGAGTTATTCCTTAACAAGCATTCTTTAATACACTTTGCAGAAAGCACAGAGCATTGCAATGAATACTTATAATAAAGATGATTCAGTACTTAGCCACATAAATATAGGTTAGATTCAACAGATCAAGCACTAAGCATATTATATATCATATCTAACGTTCATTCATATATCATCATCACAGATCATAACTATATCTACTTAATCACATCAAGCACTTAGCCAAGAAAGAGATAAACACATTAGATCGAAGCACAAAGCACTATACACACAGTCATGGTTTACAACACAGAGCTTCAATGACCCTTACTTCACACAGGACAAAAGATCTGTGCAACTCACTAGATCTGCGCACCTCACTAGATCCTTTCTCCTTTCTCTTCAGCATAAGACTGCCACAACTTGCACCTAGATTTTTGATCTCATGCACAAAGCACTCTAAGATACATCCGATCACACAGATCCAGTTACTAGCACTAAGCTTTTAGTTATACATCACATAGATGTCTACATTACTATCATTCTCCTCTATTTACATTGCCTATTTATAGATTACAAAATGGGCCTAAGCATGGTTAAACCCACGGGCTGACATTCCTTTCCCGTTACATCAACCCAAAACCCTAAAAGGGACCCAAAAATAGGTCTTGCTTCCTTACATTCTGCTTCACATTGAGATCCTTCCTTGGCAAGCTGTCACAGTCCCAAAAGTGGTCAAATATGACCAATTATGCTTCAAACACCTCAAGCTTAGCTTGAGCTGCTTTGACCTGCTACAGTGCGACAACCTCTTGTTCAGTAAATTCCTGGATTACTATGTCATTGAGTGGTCCTTCCAGGCATTGTTTTGCAGTGATGACACCCTGTTTGAGTTCAGCTCCATGGATTTCAAGTTCGACGAACAGTTGGCATGCCTTCTTTTGTATTGGTTGCAGTCGTTGAGAGACTTCCATTTCTTTACTTTGCAGCATGTGTACTTGTTGTTGGGTTGTTCATTGTTCTGTGAACCTCTTCATTATTTCGATGGGGGTCACAAACTTCAACTGTGCTTGTATCACATTTTCATGTTTCTTTTCTTCATGGAGTTGTGCCTCTAATGTCTGAATTCTGGATTCTCTATGAGGGTTTCGTAAGTCTGGGCACTTCTAGTGCTTAGCTCCCTACATTTTGAAGCCAATATTTTTAATTGGTCGACTGTGCTTCGAGCAGTGGCCTTTCTTAGATCTCTTATCTCTTGGGGTGTCTCAGGCACGGTGTGGAGCTCCAGATTGGTGATGTGTTGTTGAAGTTGTTGAATTACTTCTTCCAGTTGGGTCACCTGTTGTGGGAGACGATCTTCCATCTTCACTTCTATGATCATGATAGAGCATTATGCTTTGTGAACTCTTTCCTATACTTCAAGTTTCTCTGCTAGAAACTGGTCCTTGATCTATTGTAAATGTGCTTTTTCCTCCTCCCACTTTTCTTGTAAGGCAAGCTGCTCCTGTTCTTCCTTCTTCCATTGTTCTCCATGTGTGCTCTGTTCTTGCGCCAAAGCTTGGGTGGCTTGCATTATGTCTTCTTGAGCTCGTCGAAGGTGACCTTCGACTTTCTCAGTGATCTGGCATAATTGAGTGGGCTCATCGTATGTTCCTAGTATTTCCATTGTTAAGGGTGTCGTAGAAACTGCTTGGATGGACTGGAGTTCCTGTTTCACTTCTTTGAGTTCGCCCGTGATCCGGTGGAATATCTCCTCCTGCTTTGCTTCTTTCTTTTCTGTGAGCTCTAGTGAAACATCATTCAGTGCGACAATTAAGAAGTCAAAATCATCCAAGGTAAGGGTAGTTTTAAGCATGGTCCGGGTGGCCTTATCTTTCTTTTGGGATGAGGGATTGGGTGGGGTAATATTCCTTTTCTTGGAGGGATATTTCTCATCTCTAGGTGGAGTAACCTCTTCTTTTTTCTGGTCAACTTCTGTGGCCCCTAGTTCTTCGTCATTACCTCCCTTTGCAGGTGAGAGCGAAGCAGTCTTCGAGGATGTGTTGTGGATATATTGAACTTCCACATCCTTCTTAGTCTTGCGTGGTCCTGGTGTATCCAGCATAGCTTCAGGGCTATCTACGTTGGACATCTCTTCGGGGTTTTCTACAACAAGGAGTTATGTCGACCATTCCTTGGTAATATCCTCCAAGTCATCTTCTGTGAGCTTGTAATATGACTGGAGCTATTGTTTGTGCTCATCTACGCATGTTGTGATGTAGGTTAAGTGACAATCTACGTTGAATTTCATCAAAGGTCTAAACCTATGAAGTATGTTGGGTGTGATGTGCAGTGTAGACTGAATGAAATTCTTCAATTGAGTGTAGTAAGCATGGAAGATGACATTGGACTACCACTATTTGTACATGTCGGTGGAGTACCATAGTGTACAAAACTTCGCGGCCAATGGTTCAAAGGGTTTGATCTCTGGAAAATTTGCTCCCTTGGGCAGTTCCAAAGCAATGAAAGTGATGAGTATGAGAAACTAGCTAAAGTGGAACTCATACCCTTGGTCCTATGCTTGTCTATAGTCAAGATCTAGCTTATTTACAAGGTATTTTTCCTAGTTCATTTGTAGTCCCTCTGCGCACTTCCCTGTGAGGTCAACTACAAATCTAGTCAACTGTGTAGGTCTGTTTTTTCGGACTAACATTCTTGCGATCAGCTGGCAACCAAAGTGCATTGTTGCATTCTCAATGGAGGCTACCTTGTAACCTCATGTTCCTTTCTCCAGATCGCCATATATGTCTTTTATTTGTTGAGCGAGAGAATCATCTACGGTCTTTCTAGGGTAAAAGTCTTGCGGGTTAGGGCCCTGCATGCTTAGCCCAATGATCTGATTGATCAGAATCAGATCCATAGTGATGTGGCAGTCCAACCATAGGTATCCTTCTTGGTAGCACGACAACAATAGTCTAACGCATGCATTTACTTCTTGATGCCTCCCGAAATGTGGAATCTTCATTACATTGAGGAGGGTTGACTGTGCAAGGTTATGGGTCCATTGATACAGTACAATCTTGGGTTTATTTCCTTTTGTAATAGTCAAGTACTTGTGCGGGGCTAGCATACTATAAACCTTGCGATCTCCAAGGTTAAAATCACTAAATTTCAATGTGGTGAGCTTCTCCTGGACGGCATGAACTGTGCGCACCCCTTTCGAGAGGTACACAGTGACTATAGCATAGTCAAAGTCTTTGGGTAGAGTGTCTCGATTCACTATTCCACTTAGTGGTGGGATATATTTATGCCAGATGCATGGGATCATCTTCATAGTAGCGAAGTCGTTTCTGAGCTTAGATCGTCTTTTCGAAGGCGATCAGGATGGTCCTGCTCAAGGAGTGGAGGGGGAAGCTAGCAGTGCACCCGAGGACGATGCCTGTACACTTATAGACATTCCACGTTTTTACATGACTCTCTCAGTCATTAAATCAATTAGAAATTATTCAACAATTTTCTCAACAGCATTGAGCTTGTCCGACATACAAACTTGGGTCAGCTGGCTTGGGTGCAAAAAGGAATTCAGAGACTATAGTGAATAGTAAGGCAATGATGTCAGGGTAACTAAATCTCAGGGTTCGTTCTCAAATTCTCAGTTAGAAAAAAGTATTCTTAGTGCGTGGCGTGATGGGTTAAGTAGGCAATCTTAGCAACAGTCTGCTTGCAACAGACATGGGGCCTTCATTAACTCTGTTCTATCCATTCTTGTGCTATCCAACGGTCTAGTGGTAACCCATAACTGCTTTTCGATTCGTTTGGAGCGGCGGTCAAATGGGTATATCGGTTACAACGGCTATATTGTTTCGTCATGGAGAAGTACTCTATGTCATTGTTCTGATATCTCAGTGAAGCTCCAATTCTGCAATTCTTCTTCCTACGAAGTCTCCTCTAGAACCTCTTGTAATCTTACAGTATTAGCCCTTTTCTTTCTTAACTTCCTAGCCTTCTTCCCAGTGAGCTTCGTCTCAGTTATTCTTTTACCATTTAGATGTTTATCTTCTATGGTCTTAGTTACTTCGCGTTGTTGAAAGTCTTTCCTAGGGGTCCTTGATAATACTTCTTCTGTATCAAAAATAAGTAACTTGATCTTTTGCGGATCCTCCAATGTTCTCTTAGCTTCGACATCAGAGTCACTAATATTAAATATCTGTGATCTACTCTTCTATTCTTCAATCAAGTATGCGATCCTTTTGGTCATAAAGTCTTTTAACTCTTTCTTCTTCTATTCCAAAACTTTTTCTTCCTCTTTTCATCTGGTTTGTTCTCTAACAATCCAAGTTTTTCCTATGAGCATGGTAAATGAGGCGTTGTCTTCAAAAAATTTAATGATCTCAAAGTCTTCCTATGTCTAAGTTCCATTGACAGTCATAGGTATCCGAGCAAGCCTTCCACATAGGTTTACTAGATTTCTTCTGAAGAAACTTGTTCCTAGTAGGGAAGGGATCATGGCAGGCTTTCGTATAGCTTCCCAAGTTCTTTTTGGCATAATGTTCACTTGTGTTTATTCATCAAGAGTACAGTCAATGTCAAAGTCCCCTATTCTTGCTTCGATTTTCTCCTTTTCTTTGAAGATCTCTGATAGCCTAACATGTTGGTGGTCATTCAAGGTATCTTTCATCTGTAGCAATATCTTTTCTGATTCTTTTTGGGTTTCTGCTATAATCTTGTTCTCTTGATCTCCTTCAAGGTTTGCTTTCTCCATATTCATCTTCTCAAGCCTAGTAATCATTCTAGGGCAATCCAATACTTCATGGTCCATAGCCTTACAATAGAGGCAACTAGGTATTTTCCTAGGGAATTCCTTAGCTAGATGTCCCGGTCTTCTACATCTACAACATAGGGTTAATCCTCTCTTTCGTTTATATGTTCCCCAACTCCTTTTGTACTGTGCATGAGGATCATGGTGGCTATCCTGCAAAAATCTCTTTCTAGGATCCTGCATCCACTTGTTATTCCAGACATTCCTTTGATGCATAGGTATAACATATCTATCACTATACTTATCAGATTTATTCATATCAAACTTTCTTTCATCTATTAATGCTCTAGTTTTAAAGCTAGGAAAGAATATATCGAACATACCTAGATCCATGCTTTAGAAACAAAAAAAAAAATCACTTATCTTACTTCTACAGAGCACAAAGCTTCCAAATATAAAAACTTTTGACTAATCTTACCTTTATCAAAGAACAGAGCTTACGGATATTACCTTTTTCTTGCAGATATGACCTCTTTCTTCGCAGGTATGACTTATTTTCTTCATATCTGACCTCTCTTTCTTGACACAAAGCTTCACAGGTCAAACATAACACTGCACACTAGGGCAACAAATCTATGCAAAGAGCTTATTTTTCACAGATCTTCTTCTTCTTTAGTTCCCAACAATCATAGTTTCAAGTCCCGGCAATGGAACCATTTGATGGCATAAGGGCAAACCCAGGGTTCAATACTCAAGAGAGAACCAACAAAACCCTAACTACCAGCCCTTTCGACAACACCTACGAAGCAGATGAAGTCTCACCCAAGGTAGAGGCAGGGATGGTTGCAAGACTCAAGTATCTGCAACCTTAGCTGGGACACAAATCTATGATTATATTGCTCACAACGCACTTAGCATCAGTTATTCCTTAACATACATTCATTAATACATTTCATAGAAATAACAGAGCATCGTAGTGAATACTTATACTAAATATAATTCAATACTTAGCCACAGAAATATAGGTTAGATTCAATAGATCAAGCACTAAGCATATTATATATTAGATCTAACGTTCAATCATATATCATCAGCACATATCATAACTATATCTACTTAATCACATCAAGCACTTAGCCAAGAAAGAGATAAACACATTAGATCGAAGCACAAAGAACTATACACACAGTTACCATGGTTTACCCCCACCCTGGGGCTACGTTCACAAAGTCTTCTTTATATTATCTCGGTCAAGCAATTACAACACAGAGCTTCAATGACCCTTACTTCGCACAGGACAAAATATCTACGCAGCTCGCTAGATCCTTCCTCCTTTCTCTTCAGCATAAGACTACCACAAATTGCACCTAGCTTTTTGATCCTATGCATAGAGCACTCTAAGATACATCCGATCACACAGATCTAGTAACTACCACTAAGCTTTCAGTTATACATCACATAGATGTCTACATTACTATCATTCTCCTCTATTTACATTGCCTATTTATAGATTACAAAATGGGACTAAGCATGGGTAAACCCACGGGCCGACATCCCTTTCCCATTACATCAACCCAAAACCCTAAAATGGACCCAAAAATAGGTCTTGCTTCCTTACCTTCCACTTTGCATTGTGATCCTTCCTTGGCAAGTTGTCACAGTCCCAAAAGTGGTCAAATATGACCAAGTATTCTTCAAAACTTGGTCAAGGGACAACAGGTCTCCATTGCATTGAGTTCCCCCATCAGATGAGGAAATTTTTGTTGAATTTGGCCCCGGGTGAGCCACTTGCCTTGGTGCAAGAGATTCTCTACTTTGATAACTCGATAAATCTAGATCCTTTTCTATCGAGTGCTCTTGATCTGTGTGTCCACAATCTGATCATTGGATGCCTATTGTATGCATTCGGGGTTGAGATTTGTTGGTTTCATCTGTTCTTCTACATCTGAGGTGTCCAATAATGGTGATAAATAAAAGTGAAGGAGATCCACATTGAACACTGGGTGCAGGCCAAGGAAAGGAGGAATGTTGAGCTCAAAATCATTATCCCCCACAGCCTTGGTGATGGTGTACGACCTGTAACAGAGTGGGTGAAGCTTCTAATGGGGTCCTATAAGGCATTGTTTTTGCAAGTGAAACCAAACCTTGTCGCCCACTTGAAACTTATGTGGCACCCGATGTTGATCGTGGAATTGCTTGTACTTTTCATTGAAATTATGTAGGATATCTTGAACCTGTTGGCAGATGTGCTAGACCCACTCAATGAATTGGGTGGCTTTGTCAACTTCATTTGGAGTAGGAGATGAGTCAGTCGAGGTGACCGCAAGGGGAAGTGCAACATCTATGGGACCCAATGGTTGGAATCCCAACCCCATCTGAAAGGAGCTATGGCCGATTGAGCTATGCAAAGCCTGGTTGTAGCTATGTTGGACATAGGGAAGGCTCTTATCCCATGTGCAAGGGTGCTTTGAATTATACCTGCAAAGGATATGCACAATCATTCAATTTATGACCTTGGTTTGGCCATCTATTTGGGGGTGGAAGGTCGTGGATTTGGTGAGGTTGGTGTCCAACAATGACCAGAGGCTCAACCAGAATGTGATGAGAAATCAACTATCCCAATTTGAGACAATGGTTTGTGGGATTCCAAAATGTACCCAGACTCGTTCAAAGAAGAGCTTGGCAGTGGCCTCTGCTGTGATGTTCTTCTTCCAGGCAACCAAAATATCCATCTTAGAAAAGTGATCAACAACCACAAAAACATAGTCATTTCCCCGCTTGTTGGATGGGAGGCCCGACATGTATTCCATTGACATGGATTCCCATGGTCTGACAGGAGAATGAAGAGGGGTGTACAGGCCCTATTTCTTAGTGGTCGGTTTGGCAATAGTGCAGGAAGTGAAAAACCTGATATACTTGTTGACCTCCTGTCGAAGTTTCGGCCAGTAGAAATATTTTTGTAGCATCATCATTGTCTTTTTGACACCGAAGTGTCCTACCACCTGACTATAGTGGGCTTCCTAGATCATCTTCGATTGATCTCTTGATGGGACACAGATATGGCCTAGAAGAAACAACAATCCATCTTGAAGATGGAAATTATCGACAACTGCATTTGCACCCAACATTTGGTAGGTGGTGGTGAAGTCTGGGTCTGTCTCATAGAGTTGGGGCCATACAGAGGTCTCATGGCCGCAAGATTTTAGCACCATGTGAGTGTCAGGAATGGTGGTCTACTGAGGCAATCAATGATGTGATTGGTGCATGTTGTTTTATACTTGATGTTGAGGTAGAATTGTTGCAAGTATGTGGACCACTTTTGATGGCAATAATTCTGTAATTTTCCTTTTGTATGCATGAACTGCAGTGGATTATGATCAGTCTGGATGATTTTCTCCTTCCCAAGAATGTGATGTCTCCACTAGCGGTAGGCTTGCACAATGGAGTACATTTATTCTTCATAAGTAGGGTACTTACGGACAACATATGATAGTGTCTCACTATTATAGACCACAGGTGGCCATGCTGAGTGAGAATGACACTGAACACATAGTCTGAAGCATCTGTCTCGATCTCAAAGGGTTGTTGCAGGTCTGGTAGTGAAAGTACTAGGGTTGAGCACAAGTGTTGCTTCAAATCATCGAATGCTTTTTGTTGGGACCAACCCCACGCAAAATTTTCCTTACCAGCACCCCTGGTTATTTGGATGAGGGCCCATACAACATGGGAGAATCCCAACAAAAACTTGTGGTAGAAATTGGCAAGGCCCAAGAAGCTCCAAATCTCAGTGAGTGTGGTTGGCGCTAGCCAGTCACGGATGACTTAGATCTTAGCTGGATCCACATGTATGCCATGTGGATCAACGATTTTTCCCAGGTAATGGACCCTGTCCATGCTGAAGGAGCATTTTTCCAAGTTGGCATATAGATTGTGATGTTGCACGTTGTGCAAAACCTGTTGAATATGCTGCAAGTTTTCGGCCCAAGTCTTTTTGTAAATGAGAATGTCATCCAGATACACCACTAAAAACATATTGGTGAATGGTCACAGGATATTGTCCATCATCCTCATGAAAGTGGTTGGAGAATTTGTTAACCCAAAGGGAATGAACAACTATTCAAAAAGGCCTTCCTTTGACTTGAAGGCGGTTTTCCATACATTTTTTTGTTCCATTGCGACCTTGTGGTAGCCAAACTTCAAATCAATCTTACTAAAATATTTTCCCCCCATGAGTTGATCAAGGAGGTTGTCGATTCGGGGAATTGGGTACCGGTTTCTGACTGTGATTTTATTCAGAGCCCGATAATCAATGCAGAGTCACCAGGTTCCATCGTTCTTTTGTACCAACACGATTGGGCTCCCGCAAGGTGATGAGTTGGGACGGATGTGCCCCTTGTGGAGAAATTCTTGGATTTGTCATTCTCTAATAAAGAGAAACAATAGGTTGGACCATTGGGCAGTGGTGCGTCAGGGGTCAGATCGATGGGGTGTTTGACCTGGCAGTGCAGAGGTACCCCAATAGGTGAGGAGAAGATATCTGAGTATTCTTCCATCAACTTATATACTTTCTTCTATTGTGTGGAGAGGTCAGCCACAAATACCCTAGATGTGGCTGTGATATTTCACTTATTCTGAGAGTGAATCATGAATAAGACAAACTTACTCGTCTAAGGGATGACCTTCCTACATTGCTTAGCAGAAATCAAGGAAATAACACTAGGCGGGACTGCCTCGGGTATCCTGTACAATTTCCTGTTTAAAGTAATAATAACATTACGAGGCCTAGACTCATATACAACATGATGTTTCCATAAATAAGGTTGACCCAAAAGAACATCACAAACTTTGAGAGGAGAAACATCACACAATACCTCATCTTTGAAGGGCTTGATGTCATATGACAATCGACACTATTGGCTGATCCAGAGATCCCTTCCTTGGTGAAGCCATCCAATAGTGTAGGGTTGTGCGTGCATCATTGTCATCAAGTCCAGCCGCTTGATGACCTCTGTTGAGATGAGGTTCTTCTAGCTATCTCTATCAATGATGAAGTGCAGCGGGGTGCCTTTTACCCACATTTGTGAATGGAAGAGGTGTTCTCCTTCTTCTGGCTTGTCTGGTTCACTAGAATGGAGCTTGGTGGTAGAAATAGTGGCACTGGGTTCCACATCAATGATCCATATTCCCCTTTCTGGTTCTGGCTCAGATTCAAAACCCACATCTAATTCATAGACTTTCACTTCGACTAACAACAATTGCTTTGAGCGATAATCAGCAGTGTTATGCCAAGGGATCTTATGGAAGTCGCACCACTTCCGGTATCTTTCTTTGTATTTATAGTGTCCTTATTTTCTTGTGGCTTAGAATAATTTTCCTGATACTGTCCATACTTTATATATGCTTTGATTTGTGGGTTGGGGCCAACCTTTCTTGGATTTTGTTGTGAGGGGTTCCCAGGCCCAAATTTCCGCGTCTTTTGTTTGAGATTTTTCTCGATTTTGACAGCATATCGGTAGGTCGTGCCCAAGGATGAGATGTTCATAAATTCCATTTCGGTCTGGATGTATCTATGCAGAGTGTCTCAATACTTGAGCACTAGATGTCGCTCTGAATCTTTGATACCCAGCTTGGTGCGCAAGGTATGGAAGATATTTGTGAAATTTGACACTGCTTGGTCTCTTTCTTGCTGCAGTGTGGTCCATTTGGTATACAAGTCCTCATAAATTATGACAAGGTAGTATTGTTCATTAATAGCATCCCTGAAGGATTCCTAGGTGGTCATGATAGTAAATAATGAGGTTTCCTCTATTTCCTTTTGCTCACAGAAAATTTCCCACCAATCTTTGACATAGGGAACGACTTTGAGGAGTGCAAAAGTAATCTTTTCTCTATTCGAAAAGTTATGGGCAGAAAAATACCCTTATAGTATATTCAACTACTTGTCTACAACATCTATGTCTATATGACCTTCAAATATAGGAATATCGAAGTCTATTTGTACCTTGAAGGGGGCGGTGCCTCCGCTCGTAGAAGATGTGTCGCATGTTGGTAGCCTCTGAAGGATTTGCATGAAACTATCCATCATCTCGTTCCTTTGTTGCATGAGGGATTCCTCAATCAATAGTTTGAAAGGATATCATGTCCCATCATATTTATTTTCTGCTTCCATGAGAGGTCACTTGGGCGTGCGAGAGATTTTTTCCTCAAGAGAAACAAGCTCGAGACCCAACTCTTTGTACTCTGACCTTGTTGGGGACATGCATCAAGACGACAAGGAGAAGACCGCTCTGATACCACTGATCTAGATTTTATGAGAAGAATGAATTGACTACAAATTATTAACAGGTTCTTAACACAAAATAAAAAAGATACAGTAAAATTGGTTTTCTATTCAATAAGGAAATAAGATGAAACTGTAAAAATGCAGTGGAAACAAGCTTGTTGGAATGCTGGCGGCTTATCTATGAGAAGAGATGTGATGGTTGCGCTCATTCGCAAGAAAATGATTAAAATGAGGCTCTAAAGGAATTTTTACAATAAATAGTAATTCCAAAAACCCTAGAGATCCAAAAACCATACCCTAGGATATGAAGCGCCAAAATTCATGTGGGCCCCATTTGGGTAAGTTAGTACATCAACTTCCCGGGGTCATAACGTTTGCATACGATCTTTGTTTTAGGCATATGATAGACCGTTGGAAAGGTATCGTCAAGGAGATTCATTTTGGGGGATAAATCATTCCTTTAGCTATAATTTAGAAGATCAATCCCAAAAAACATTCATTTAGGCCGTCAAAATGGCCCCGGAGGTTAAAACTGCTAAAAATAGTAAATTGCAAAAATTGCCAGAAACTTGTTTTGAGCCAGTTGGAAAAGGTGGGTGGCCACCGATATCCACTTGGATCACTTGGAGAGACAATAATGATTATACTTGTCTAAAATATAACAATGTGGAAGCTTGACAAATAGTACCTTAAGTTGTCAAGCACCAAGCCTCAAAGAGAAGGTTCAACTAGGGTGTACGCACTTCTAGGTAATGATTTCTCCTATCCTTAGACTCTTGAAAAATATTTAATTCAATAAGAACTAGATAAAACTTCTAAAGTGCTAACACTTTAGGGCTCTAGAAGTTTGTCTAGAAAATATTTTCTTAATCAAAACTAGCAAAATAAAGAGCAAGAAAGAAGCACCTTATGTTTATTACTCCTAGGGTTTCAAGAAAGCAATTTCATAATATTACATATGAACAAGTAAAAATATTATAGACATTTATCATGAAATGAAAATTTCAGATTTACTTACTTCACCAAGAATAATCAAGCACAAAAACCCTAGATTTGCTAAAAGTTCACGAAGAAATTATCCAAAATGCATCCAAAATAGGGCCTTCAAGAAAGTGTGCCTTGGTATTTTCAGCCAATAAACCCTTTAGGGAGAAAAATTCAATCCTACCTCTTGTGAGAGATGAGTTCTAATGTAAAAAAAAGAGCACTTTGTGTATATTTATACAAAATTTTGACTTTTAATTCAGGTCAAAATAAGGTCAACCTCGCCAATTTACAATAAAATTCAATTTTGACATAATAAAAATTAATTAGCATTTAAATACACCTCCATGGGTGACGTAATGCCCTTTTAGGGTGATGTTGAGGCCTAAAGCTGGAGCATTGATCCTGAAATGTTGGGCGCTTGGCCTCTAGAGGATCTAGATGATGCCCATACGTGCCACCAAGCTCATAAATGCCTCCAAAATGAAAACCCTATCTATGGATGATGTCTAGGGTCATGATGGTGATGTCCAGGGCCCTCAAGGCCAACGCCCATGTGGAAGAGAAAGGCCCCCCATGGGTCTAGGTCTACTAGGGTGACTTTGAAGGAAACATCCTTCTTTTTCCTGATGCAAATATTCAATTTCTTCTTACCCCTAGTTGGGGTTGCATCATCCATTTTTGGTCTTTAAGTCCCCATGAAGGTCCAATCTAATCATTCCCTAATGTGTACCTTTCCACCGGGAAAGGTCATGAAACAACAAAAAGTACGCCCTTCAGGGCTTCATAAGTCATAGGGATCATAGCATGTAAATCACATCCAATAATTAAATTACGCAAACATGTGCATCAAACCCCCCCTAACCCATACAAATGCTCAAAGACGTTATGTAACTTGACAATTTAGGTTTGGAGGTCTCAAGGTCTCCTATTGGGCTAACCTCTCTTGAATTTGGGGTGTTTCCCATGTGGGATCTAATCCAAGTCATGTAAATGTATGAGGTGGTATATGATAAGTATTTAGGCATGGGGTGCGTGTAATGACAAGGAAATGTAAAGTCTTACCTATGGGTGCCTTTGTTGAGGGCAACCCGCACCTTGTCATAAATGCAATTGTTTCATAGCCCATTCATTTCCTTTTATTCTTAGCTTTATTTCTTTTGATCTTTTGATTTTTTTCTTCAAGGGAATAGTTGAGGGCCATTGTCCTGGATTGATGACCATAGGTGACTACGTTATCCATAAACATTTCACATAAAAGAGAAGGTTGGATCGTGATGAGACCCCATTTCTCTTGTCTATGCTACCAAGAGCCACTACCCTGGTTTGGTGACCATATAGGTGGTAGTTTCATACCACTATGTGCCCATGGTCATAATAGGTTAGTTCATGATGAGACCTCCTCTTTTTCCTGAGTCTGTACTTAAGGCTTAGAAGTACAGTGTCAAGGCATTCAAAAGTGGGTAAAATATGGAAAAGAGAGAAACGTCAACCTTCGGCAAAGGAAACTAGGGAAGATTTCTACGTTAGTGTTGTCTAGCTTCCAACTGTTCCTGGATAGTTATATCTTGTTCAATGGCTGCCCATGAACGTTCAAGTTCGACCCGGTTAGTAGTAATTTTAAGAATTGTGTCGAAAAGGTTTAAGGCAATGTGCGTTTGGTTCGATAGTCCGGGTTCGATGTTACGCTGTGTTGGTACAGGGACAGTCATGGAGGAACAAAAAAATGGGAAAAAATTTAGAGAGATATTAAGTGTTGTCTCAATTTGGTCGTATAAAAGATAATTTATGGTTTTAGGAATAAAATAGGGATGCAAATCAAAGGCTCTTTCCCGTAACTATATTATATTTTAATAAAAGGTGTGAGGTGGGAGAAAAACATTTATCTGTCTACAGTGTAAGGCTCCTATCAAGGGAGAATCTCACATATAAACAGAAGAGGAAAATTGTAAGGAAATAACTGATGTAGCAGAGAATATGTGAAGAATTCTGAAAATGTAGACTGGTCTTACACCCGTTGATAGCTGGTACAGAGGAAAAACGGTAAACAATTACAGAAAACCAAAATTCATTTGCTATAGTAGTGGTCGTACTAAATTATAACGAAGCACATCAATTAGGAATATGAAATGAAATGACATATGAGATACAAGGAAACAAACTTGTAACACAGTTGTGACAGAATTGAGAATCTTCAGATTTTCTTGTATTAACTCTCAAATGTAAAAAACTCTGTTAGAATCGACACAAAAGGTCCAGCCCCATTTACTTCTTTATCTGGTATATTTATACAATTTTACAAATAAGATAGAATCTCAATAGTCACAAAATTTTGGTTATGACAGGGAGGAGAGAAATCGCTCCATTTCTCCTTCTCTATCTTCACTTGGTGCCAGGTGTTTGTCGTCGCGCGGGCTCGGTACAAGTGACACATCTTTAAACCAACTGAGATATTAACCGCGACAGTTCTGCTTGATAGTTGGCTTCAAAGAAGTAACAGTCTCGGGATAAATGTTGTAGCATGTCTTCCATTTGTCCATCTATGATGTCGATGGTGCATAATTGCGCACTGGGTTTAATCATGCATTTATCCACTTGGACTATGTCCACCACAGTCATCTGAGAAATATCAACCGAATCTCTTTCTTCTTTTTCCTTAAGATCAAGAGATATATTTTCCACATTCATTTGCATCAACGTCTCATCATTACCTCCGTTGTCAATGCCTAGTAGATCGTCGTCTATAGAACTAAAGGCCTCCTCTGAGGAATTGTTTATCTTTTTGGCTTGTTGCTTCCCTTCGGTGATGTTATGCTCCCATTTCTTTAATAGAATGTTTCCTCTAGTTTTCTCTGAAATGGTGAACTTGGGAGTACCTACCAAAACCCTGTTGTTCTTGGCTATCAAATCCTCCTGGAAGGCGACCCGAGCTACTCCGGCATCCCTTTCTCTAGCAGATATGTTCTCGGAAACTTGATTTACCAGCAAATAGTTGTCCTGGATCGCTTCTATCTTGGCGAGAAAATTTCACTGTGCCACAGAGACTCTACTCTGAATCTCGATCACCTGGGATTTGAACATCCCGATGTCTATCATTCTTCTCTCGATGGTCTCCACCCTAGCCCGCAGCTGTTCGATCAAATCCCTCTGCTGGCTCGCTTGCACCCGACCATCCCGGACCACCAGCTGTGCTTTCTCGAGCTTAGTTTTGAGCATCTCTATCTCATTTTTATCAACCAACCTGGCCTGCTCTATTCCTATGCTCGCCTGGTATTTAGCAGTCTCTGTTCCTATGGCCAGTCTGGCTTCAAGGGTCCTAATTAGGTGATTTCTTTTTCTAAGTTGGTTCTTTAAGAGCTTGACTGAGAATTGATTCGCAGAGGCATATGCTCCTAGTGTCCCTGCTATTTCAATATCAAATTGCTCATTTCTCTTGTCTTTTCCATCAGTTATGACTTTATACTTCTTGGCAGTTGACTCTTCTTCCTGGTAGAATTCCCTTTTTACTACCGCATTTCTCTTATTATCAAAGAAAAACTCATTGGGAGGGAGTTCTTCCACCCTTATGGGCCTCAATTCCTCATTGAATATCCATCCCGCATTGATATTTCCCTGCGTCGACTACAAGGGGGTAACTGATGTGATGGGTTCCCTGATCTGCTTCACAGATTTTCCCAGAGTAGCGACTAGACTCTTTTTCTTTGGCGGGTCGGGAGTCTTTATTTCTACTTCCAGACTCTGCTTCTTCGGTGGGTCTGGAGTCTTTTTCTCTTCTTCTGGACTCTTCGTTTTCTCCCTCTCGTCTTGGTGTTTTCCTTGGTTGGGAGTCACATCCTTAGAACCTTCGGCATCCTTCTATTTCGCCTCTGACTTACTTGGACCCTCACCTTGCAACACTGCAAGAAGAAACTGCATCGATGTTCCTCGAACTTCAGAACATCGGCTCTTTCCTCGGGTGCCAAGGATTGTATCCCGGCTAGAATCTCCTCATAGGACCTTGCCCCTCGGAAAATGTCATCCGAGGGTGAATTCTCATGCTCAAATCTATTGAGCCTGAAATTTGCCAAATGGTTGCTCACGACCCTCTGCAAATCGTGCTTCTTGTATTCGATGGAGACCAAATTTAAGACTTCCAGGGCTGTGGCCTCGGCTTTGGCATGCTTGAAATCTAATAAGGAATAAGAATTCAAAGGGACAGGAAACGACGACCATACCTTCTTCGAGTAACCTTTAAGTTCTTTGCTTACACCACCAATTATCGTTTGTCGGGAAAACTCGTGACAAGCCAACTTGTCGGGAATGAACAATGGTAGTGCATGTGGGGGAACAAAAGCCCCGAAAACTCCGAGGTATGAAAATTCTGCTTCTACGTACCAGTCTGCTATGCTGCTCAAATTTGTCACTATGTTGTCTGAGATCCGGGGTGGTGGGTGACCAAAAATGGCGATGTGCATGGGCACCATTACCCAGTTAAAAATTTCATAAGAAAAATTTTCCGCTTTGTTTTCCCATAATTTTGCATGATATACATGTATGGGTTCGTCTTCGGCCAGAGTCCAACTCCAGTTCTTTAATGGAAATGGTGTCATAGAACAAATTGCATCCATAATGTATGTGGACATGAAGAATGACGACGCCTTCCCATTCTCCTTCTGCTCCCGATACTCTGTGACCCGATTGGTCAAGCTATTCGAAAGCATCTTTTCCTAGTTAAAGGAAATGCCTTCTGCGACCCAAAACATTAGAGGCACCCACGCAAGGAAAAAATGTGATGTGTCATCTTTCCCATATAACCGACATGTCATCATGGCCACATATTTGTACTATGGTTCTATCAAAGCGATTGAATATATGCCGTGGGTATTAGCTCTGAACATTGCAGTGTTCGAAACCCAATCTTTTATCAAACTGGACATGGTTTTGTCATATTGTTCGCATTCCTTCTTCTTGAACTCGTCCAAGAACTCAACGCCATATGTGTAGTCGGACGTCGTGGGAAACTTATACATGGTTTGCAGATGCTTCGGCCTGAAAGTCTCGATGGTGACTCTCTGCTCGTTCATGATAGTCCTGGTCGGTATGTCCACATGATCCAATGCCCATCAGACCATATCATACTATGGAAGCAACCGTGGCCTGGTTGCTACTTTGTGCATTCCAGATTGGACGACTATTTTGTACTTGGTGGTCATATCATATTTTTTGTTATTGCTGGAGTCGTCAGAATAGTCCACCAACTCTGTCGGTAGAACATCTGAAATGAAAGACCAATTCGGGACCGAATCGATACTTCAAGGCGAAGTATCAAAGACATTGTCTGAGCCTTGTCCCGTAACCTCAACATTCGCCTTTGATGCTTTTCGTGGTGCCATGGCTGGAGATTGTGTTTTGGCTCTTCTGCGATAGAAATGCGTATACATACAGAAGTCAGTTGCTCAGAGATAATGTGTTCTGCGTAATATGAAATGCATTTGTTGTAATGAACCACAACTCTTATATATAATTGAAAATTCGGTACCTTTCAGAACAAGTCTGTCAAATCATATTTAGAAATAAATTTTTCCGTAAAATTTCGTTCTTATACATCGATTTACCCTATTTCCTCATTAATTCCATAAATTTTTGGCGGTTTAAAATGTCGGTGGCGTATGAAATACTAAGGCTACCTCGTAAATCATGCAGACATCAAAACGCAGGATATGTATTGATTTATCTTGATTAATCCGGTTTACCAACGTTAATCAATATTTTGGTACTCGTTATATTGGGGATTTTACTTTAACATTTTGAGTCTCTAACACCCGATACTACGAAGATCGATTTTTGGTAAATAAAAGGTAATCGTGATTTGGGGCTTGATTAATTTTATAATTATTATATTCGTCATATCGCGACTTGGAGCTTCGAAGGTAATTTTATGGGAGATTTACATGTCGAGCTGTGAAACCGCGAGATCACGATATCATGAATTAATTAAAGGGAAGACAATCTTGGATTAAGTGATCAATTAATTACGTTATAACCGCATCAGGATTTCATGAGTCGGGGTTTAAATGGTGAGATTTTCGAAAAGGATAACCCTGAGAGGATATTTTACCACGGTTTATCTCTTACCCTTAACCTTGACATGAGTTACTCAAATAAGGACCTTGCGCTCTCGGCTATCGGGGCTATGACAATAAATTTTGGGGTTTGGCGAATGCCGAGGCGCGAAACCCCGATGACGTCTAATCATGAGTTAGGGAAAACTTTACCCTTGTTACTGTCTTGAGTAAAAAATTAAAACAATTTCGTTGTTTCATGGCTCGGGACGTGTGAACTACATGACTTATAGTATCCGACTTATGAGATCCCGAAGTAGAACCAAAGAGGAAACATTTTTACAAAAGGTAGGACTTGTTTCAAGAGTAGAATAATCATCACTGCTCACGTGATAAAGCTTCAGAGATCTCTATATCTCAGAGGGAAATTATGAAAACCATCTTAAGATTTCAAGCATTTAAAATGAAACTTGTGACAGGCTAAAAAAAACAAGGGCGACTCCAACATAGGCTCCAACTAGGGATCCCGCCTTCCTGTGAGGCAGGAAGAACAGTAGACCACGTGCCAATATTGGGCAAATGGATTCAAAATCTCAATCAGGGGAAAAGGTTCCTGAGAATAGAGGATCGAAGGGGGAAAGAGACTTCGTTCTTTACCCTGAAAGGCTTTTTCAAAATCAAATACTGTTTTTTAAACATAGCTGTAGTCCCTTTCACAATTCTGCCTTTCCCTCTACTAAATTCATGTATGTCTTAAGACAATCGAAATAGTCCTAGGATACCTAAAAGATCTTGCGGCTCTCGTCTTGCAATCAAAAGAATAAGATTATATGTGTTTAGTTTGGAAGTCCCGTTTGAATTTGGGATGTGGATCAGATTTTAAAAAGAATTGGTTACCAGAGTAGACTGATATTCATGTATAACAACATTACAGATATCTCAGACATTTCTTCACTGCTACCGAGCCTGTTTAGTACCCCAGTGAAGTTATCTGACCCCTTTTACTAAATTTCCTTTCACCACTTCGAAATATATTTATGCATTTAAATGTTGAGATGAGGGAAATCATTTCTGAATTTCCTTTCATCATCTCTTGGACTAGGTGGGGGCAATCATTTCTGAATTTCCTTTCACCACATGTCTTATAATTTTCTTTTTTAGAGTGAGAAGATGGGGGCAATCATTTTGTATTAGGGCTGATATCTGTGTAATAATTTTCATTATAGGTCTTTCAGCTTACTTTGATTACTCGGTACCAACCTTCCCTTGACCTTCACAACATCTCCTTTCTTAGGGAAAAAAAAAAGGAAAATAACTTTTAAGGGCATTCCATTTGAGCAAGCTTCAATCCTCCAATGTCGTTGAAAAAACTAGGAAAGTTAGGATCACTCTAAACATTATTTCTCTTAGCAGGGGATTGAGTAGTTGTGAAGACCCACTTTCTTTCCACAATCTATTTTGAAAATCACGAGATTGAAACGAATAAAATTTATCCCTTCGTATATGAAACAGAAAGATGGTGACTTTTTTAAAAGTTAAACCTGAAGAAAGAAAGGATGTCAGGGAGTGATTACTAACTGAAAATACAGAGGTCAAACAATTCAAAAATGACTTTTGTAGATATTTTCGGGGATAATTTACTGTGACTGACTGTTTTTAGATTGGGTAAATCGTTTAAAATGTCTTAATTTCTTCAAATATTATTAAACAAAGAAACAACTCTGTTATTTATCAACTCAACTGATGTTGCAATTTGAATGGCGTTACCTCGATTTTCTTTAACAATCCTTTATAACATGTCTTTTGAGAAAGCTCATCTTTACCTTTTCCTTTTACTTTTTTTGCGCAATATGAAATTACTTTAGGTATCACCTGTTTATGCCAACTTATTTCTGACACCGACTTTCAGTTTACTCCTGCTTGTTTCGTATGCGGCTGGAATCCTATAAAAGACAAATACGAATCTTATCCGAAATGTGTTGAAAGTTTATGAACGAAAAAACAGAAAATCAAAAGGCAATGTTTAAATCGAAAATACATGTATGTACACAAAATATATATAATAAAATTTATTTATTTATTTATATAATTTTTATTTATTTTTAATCTGGCGACTGTTACGTCATGTAATGCTTTAAATACCACCCATTGACAGGGGCGTTGAGGACTTCTCCGTCTATATTTTCCAGTAGGAAAGAATTTTTTCCTTCAGGAGCCGAGACCCTAAATGGTCCATACTAGAGGTGGTCAAATTTACTATGCTTCGTTGCTTCCTCCTTTCTTTCATCCCCTCATAGCACTAAATCACCTAGAAGGAATTCTCTGTCCTTTGCTTTGCATTCGAACAATGCTTTCATATCATCTTGGTACTTTTGTATCTTCACATCAACTTCGACTCTATGTTGTTGAACCTCAATCAACTGATTAATTCTCCTGGTTACATGATTGGGTTCCTTGTTTTGATCCTGCCATAGCTTCATCATTGGTAATGTTAGGTTTATAGGTAGAACAACATCTATCCCATAGACCATTTGAAAAGGAGAAATTCCGATAGACCTTTTAGTGTTGATGTGGTTTGCCCATAATGTGTATTTTAAGTGCACATGCCAAGACCTTTTATTTTCATCCAATACTTTCTTGATTATATTTACCAGGCTCTTGTTAGATGACTCGGCCAATCCGTTCCCCTAGGGATAATATGTTGTGGAATGGACAAGAACGATGTTATACCTTTGACAGAAGCTGATCATAGCCATAGATTTAAAGTCTTGGGCATTGTCAGTAACTATCTTTCGGGGACAACCGAATCTTGACAAAATATTGTCTTCCAAGAAATCGATTACCACCGAGTCTGTTGCCCTTTTGGTTGGAATGGCTTCCACCCACTTAGTAAAATAATCTGTAGCTATTAAGATCCACTTATGTTGAGCATTGGAATGGGGATTAATTTCTCTTATGAAGTCTAGACCCCATTGCTGAAATGGGGCTTCAGCTTTGACCGGAACTAGAGGCAGTGCCGAGAGCTTTTGTTTACCTACGAATAGTTGAAAAGGGTTGCAGGCACGCACTTTGGCATTGATGTCTGAAAAGAGTATTGGCCAGTAGTACCCAGCCCTCAATATCCTGTAGGTTGTAGCTCTCCATGCGTGATGCCACCCACAGACTCCCTCATGAAATTCGTTAATAACCCCCTGAATTTTGGATTCAACTAAACAGACTAATAGGAAACTGAGTGGGTCTTTCCAATATAGCTAATTTTTGGCGATACAATATTTAACTGCATGGAGTTTTAAAGTTATGGCTTTAGATGGTGATAGGTCATTTGGGCATTTTAGAGTTAGTAGGTATGACACTATGTATCTATACCAATATGATGATAAGAACTTCTCTTCGATTCTGTTTGGGCTTGTTTCTTCATCCAACTCGTTTAGGTCTGTGTCTTCATCACCTTCCTGCAGGCAATTGATATCTAGTGCTCTAAGATTCGATTCAGCTAAGAGTTTGGACAGGCCTTGCCCTTTTATCAATTTGGTCGGTTTAACCTCCAGATCGAATTCTTGGATTTTAGCGAACCATCGCCCTCTTCTTCCATCATTGTCTGGATGTACCAATATATATTTCACAGAACTAGTAGGCACGTACGCAATTATCTTTGAATGTAGTACATAAGTTCTAAATGCCTTTAATGCTTTTACCATTGTGTACGCCTGTTTTTCTATTATGTCATACTTTAGTTCTGCGTCTCTAAGGCTCTTGCTAAAAAACATGATTGGTTGTTCGAATCCCTCTTCATTCTTTTGTAGGAGCATCGCGGCGATAGTATGTTCGGAGGCAAATGAGAAGATAAGAAAATCTTTCAAATAGTCTAGTCTTGCTAACACAGGTGCCTCGCTTATGACTTTTTTAATATGTGCAAACGATGCTCTGGCCTCGGTTGTCCAATTTACTCCACTGTCCTTCTTCAATATCCCTGTGATCAATTTGACAATCTCAGTGAAATTGGGGATAAACCTTCGTAAAAAATTTATTCTTCCTAAGAAAGATTGAATCTCTTTTATATTTATGGGAATATTTATAGTATCTATTGCTTCAATCCTCTTAGGATCAATCCTAATCCCATCCCTAGATACAACATGGCCCAAAATCTTACCTTCCCGCATAGCGAAATGTGATTTCTTTGGGTTCAAAGATAGACCAAACCTGCGGCATTTTTCAAAAGTCTGTTTAAGATGGATCAAGTGTTCTTCATCGGTTTTAGAGAAAATCGTCAAATCATTGAGGTAAATGACTACGAACTTGTCCCTTTCTCCTATGAAAGCGATGCCCATAGCGTGCTGGAATGTGGCCCCTGCATTCATCAAACCAAAAGGCATTTTTTCATACATAAACGTACCCCATGGTGTGGTGAAAGAAGTTTTTTCCCTGTCTTGTTTATTCATGGCGATTTGATTATAACTAGAGAACCCATCTATCATAGACATTCGGTTTTCTCCAACAAATTTTTCTAACACATGGTCCATTTTGGGCAGCGGATAATTATCCTTGAGAAGTGACTTATTTAAGTTTCGAAAATCCACACACAGTCTAATTTCCCCACTCCTTTTCCTGACTGGGACCAAGTTTACTACCCAGTCTGAGTATCTCAGAGGTATGATTATTTTCGCATCTAAAAGTTTCTTAACTTCCTTTTCGATCACTAGTAACAAAATGGGGTTAATTTGCCTAAGCTTTAGCCTAAATGGTTTGACCCCGGGCTTCAAAGGTATCTTGTGATCAATTATGGAAGTGTCATACGTTCTTAACTCATCATAAGACCAGGAGAAAACATCTTTATACTGTCTGAGTAGGTCTTTGTTATCTTTTACTTTGGGAGGGAGGAACTTGGATATTTTTACCACCCTGGATTCTTTTTCAGTTCCTATATCACAGTCCTCAACTTATTCTGGTTGGGGCTGCAAAGTGGATTTCACAGGTATGTCGTTCTAGTCAAAAAGTCTTTCTAAAGGAATCAAGCCTTTCAGAATCTGGTTTCTTTTAAGGACCAACATACGATGATCCACAATGTTTTCTTGGAAGGTTTCAGGATCTTCCCCCTCTTGCATGATCCACATCGAGTCGTTTTGATTTTCTTGGTCTGCATGAGTTTCGGAGAATTCCCCCACTGCTGCAAGAAATTTCTTAATTTGTTCGTCATCCTCAAAGACCTGCCAGTGTCAGATATTGTTTGGTATAGAAGGTTTGTATCTGATTTCAATGTGATACTTCAATTTGAAAGTCGTGGGAGGAGAGAATGTTGAAGTTGCTTTTGCCAATGCATCAACAAGTAAATTCTCTACGCAAGGGATAAAGTGGACATTTACGGATGAGAAAAAGTTTTCCATGAGATCCCAAGCACAATTTCTGTATGTTCTTAGTCTGGGATGCTTGGCTAGGTACTGTCGGTTTATTTGTTTGACTATTAACTCTGCATCACCATATACCTCCAAGTTACTTATATTTATCTTTTTGGCAGCCTCTAATCCTAAGATCAACGCTTCATATTCGCCTACATTTTTAGTGTAATCTATGTCCCACTACAGTCAATAGGAAAAAGGAACAACGAACTTACCTCCGGGAGCCACTAAAAGCACTCCTACACCCACCCCCTCAGAAAATGAAGCACCGTCAAAATACATTTTCCAGACACCAGTGTTACACATATCTTCTGTCATGTAATCTGATTTTTCTCGCTCTATATCATTTTCTTCCGCACAACAATCTAAACCATCATCAAAAGACAAGATACAATTTCCCAGATCTTGGTCCGCAATGTAAATAGGGAAATTGTTTGGGTTTTGAGGGTCACTCACTGTATATGCTAATCTTGTTTCTCTGTATAACCGAGTGAACTGACCACCGAACACAGGAATTGTGGCAAACGTCATGTCCAACTGAAGAGAACCCCCTAACTTGTCTCCCCATGACCTAGATAACAGCAAGCCATACTTAGGGGGAATATCTGTGATAACCACATCCATCAGGATATTCTTAACCGGGACCTGTGCCAGGGTAACTACCAGATATTTTATCATCCCCATACAATTAACCCTTCTTGAGTCAAAAGAGTACAGATATCCATAAGGTCTGGTGATCTGGAGACCCAACTTGTCCATAATAATCTTGGGCATAACGTTATGGGAGGCTCCGGAGTTTAACATGCAATTGTGTAGCAGTTGATCATACACATTCAGAGTGATATAAAAGGGAGCAATGGTGTCTTCGGCCCCTTCAAAATGGGGACCAAAGGTGATATTAGGTTTGTCGTCTTCCAGGTTTAAAACATCCGACTGGCTTTCTAGCTCAAAGACGCCCATCGCTTTGGTAATCTGCTTCCGATAAATGGGGTTTTTAGCTAATTCTACCAAAGGGATGGGTATCTTAATTTTATTTATCTCATATTCAAAACTGAAAGCTCTGCTCACCTTGTCTGTTTCTTTGGTTGAGACTTCTGAATCCTTTCTCTCTGACTTATTTTTCTGGACCGCTTTATCACTCATTGTCCTGGTTGAAGACGTAACTTTATTTACCGGTTTGGTTCCTTGTGCTTGAGTTTCAACTTTTTCCACTTCGTACTCTTGTGTGCTTACCATTTTCATTTTGTTGTTGGGTAATAAGGTCTCTTCTGAAGGAGGCTCATAAGCTTGACCTCTTTGGAGGATTTTCTTAGGTTGAGTAGTTGAGGTGGGCTTACTCTTAGATCTTAAGTTGTACTTTGGTTGAAACTCAGCCATTATCATCTCAATTTCGGGTGGAGGTTCATAGAGATCAGTGTGATCACCTTCTTCACCCTTATTCGACAATTGTGGCATGTTTAGAGATTTTTCATAGTCTTCTTGATTCATATATGGTTGAGTGTAGTCATCACCAAATTTCGTGACATCATTATTCGAATCTCTGAAGTCCCGAAAATCGTTCGCTCCTATAAAATTTTCACTCTTTAAGGGAGCTTGTATATTTTGATCTTCATTTTTTATTTGTCTTTGTTGGTTCGGGGGGTTGGGGTTCCTCTTGAAATCCTTCTTGGGGAAAGAGTTAGCTTTGGCTTGTTCGAGTTCCATTCTGGATATTTTATTTGACATTTTTTTAATCACTCTGGCCATATTGTCCACCCTGTCATCTGCAAATCTATTTGACCCTGAAGGACCTACTTGTTCTCTAAAGCGTTTGGTCTCTCGGTTTCCAGTTTCTAATTTATCTTTAAGCTTACCCAAAGCCATCATATTAGACCCTATTTCTACCGCATCATCCTACATTCAGTTTAGGGTGGCTCCCCTTCTCTCTTGCAAAAGGAGTGTGAAATCCGGTTTGAAAGCTCTGGCGAAAGTTACTTTGGCCGCGGGTTGGGACGGTTTAACCTCGGCTGGGATCTTATTATACAGTTTGTTGAATCTCTGAATAAATTCCATGACTGTTTCTAAGTTCTTTTTCCTCAAAGACCCAAATTCGGTTAAATAATATAGATGGTCTTTTCTCTCGCCCCATTGTCTAAGGAAAGCATCTTCCAAAGCATCATAAGACAAGATAGAAGCTGTGGGTAGGCTCCGAAACCAAGTTCAGACCTGACCTTCGAAGGTTTGGACAAGGAGTCTTGAATATATGTCCTCATGCTCGATACCTAGAATGTCAGCGAATTGATCGAAGAAATTAATATGTTCTGTCGCGGTTAGAATCCCTTCCCTAGTGAATTTTGGTAGATTTTTTATGTAATTTTCCCGAAGAGCATGTAGAGGGATGGGAAATACCAAGGGAGCATATCTGGCTGCAACTTTGGCAAAAAATCTGGGAGGGGGGGTAGGCCCTTGGCCTCCAGCTCCTCCTAGAGGGGCTCCTCCCCCTCCTCCTCCTCCTACAAACCCTCCACCTCCTCCTCCGACAGCTGCCATCGTTATTTGTGGAAAGTTATAAAGGGGGTTTTGGAAAATTAAAAGTGACTCTTTGTTTTCTTCGCGAAGAGGGAAATCTGACGAGGAAAGATAAGGGACATGAGGACTTGGTTCCTCAGATTTGCAAGAGATGAAATCAAGAGAACTGACATATGTGGAAACCAAGTGTGTAACACACTCTTCAAAATTTGGCAAAGTCGGGAAGTTCAACTGAAGGAAAGATGGTATGTCAAAATTCGACGAACTTTCAATAGGGTCCTTTCCTTTGTGTACTAAGGGGATTGTCGGATGAATATCACTCCTAATTTCGAAGTAGTTTGGTGTTGAAACTTTAGTATCAAAGAGAGGACTGAGTGAATTTGAGGGCTCAGACGAACTCTTAGTCTTCAATGGTGGGGTTTTGAGTTTGTAAACTGCAGCGGTTGGCTTAAGAGAGCCTCTCACCTTTAGAATCTTTTTGGGATCGGTAACGGGCGTAATCTGCTTACCATCCAGGTTTTGTCTGGTATTCCTTCGACCGGATGCCAGTTTATTATTTGTGGAGTCGCCAAGTGAAATATTATGAAGTCTTAAAAGGTGTGTACTCTTTGTTCACTATCAAAGGGTAACACTTTCAATGAAAAACAAATGTCATTTTCTCAGGGAAAAATATTTCCTAACTTCGGTCCCTGACAACGGCGCCAGAAAGATGTTGTTCCTAAGTCTGTACTTAAGGCTTAGAAGTACAGTGTCAAGGCATCCAAAAGTGCGTAAAAGATGGAAAAGAGTGAAATGTCAACCTTCGGCAAAGGAAACTAGGGAAGATTTCTACGTTGGTGTTGTCTAGCTTCGAACTGTTCTTGGATAGTTATATCTTGTTCAATGGCTGCCCATGAACGTTCAAGTTCGACCCGGTTAGTAGTCGTTTTAAGAATTGTGTCGAAAAGGTTTAAGGGAATGTGCATTTAGTTCGATAGTCCGGGTTCGATGTTAGGCTATGTTGGTACAGGGATAGTCATGGAGGAACAAAAAAAGTGGGAAAAACTTCAGAGAGAGATTAAGTGTTGTCTCAATTTGGTCGTATAAAAGAGAATTTACGGTTTCAGGAATAAAATAGGGATGTAAATCGAAGTCTCTTTCCCGTAACTGTATTATATTTTAATAAAAGGTGTGAGGTGGGAGAAAAAAATCTAGCTGTCTACAGTGTAAGGCTCCTATCAAGGGAGAATCTCACGTATAAACAGAAGAGGAAAATTGTAACGAAATAATCGATGTAGCAGAGAATATGTGAATAATTCTAAAAATGTAGACTGGTCTTACACCCGCTGATAGCTGGTACAGAGGAAAAACGATAAACAATAAAAAAAAACCAAAATTCATTCTCTATAGTAGTGGTCGTACTAAATTATAACGAAGCACGTCAATTAGGAATATGAAATGAAACGAAATATGAGATACAAGGAAACAAAATTGTAACACAGTCGTGACGGAATTGAGAATCTTCAGATTTGCTTGTATTAACTCTCAAATGTAAATAACTCTGTTACAATCGACACAAAAAGGTCCAGCCTTGTTTACTTCTTTCTTTGGTATATTTATACAATTTTACAAATAAGATAGAATCTCAATAGTCACAAAATTTCGGTTATGATAGGGAGGAGAGCAATCGCTCCATTTCTCCTTCTCGGTCTTGACTTGGTGCCAGGCATTTGTCATCGTGCGGGCTCGGTTCTTCTTGACAGCTAGCTTCAAAGAAGTAACATTCTCAGGCTAATTGTTGCATCCTGTGTTCCATTTGTCCATCTATGATGTCGATGGCGCATAATTGCATGTTGGGTTTAATCATGCATTTATCCATTTGGACTATGTCCACCACAGTCATCTGAGAAATATCGACCGAATCTCTTTCTTCTTTTTCCTTAAGATCAAGCGAGATATTTTCCACATTCATTTTCATCAACGTCTCGACATTACCTCTATTGTCAATGCCTAGCAGATCACCATCTATAGAACTAAAGGCCTCCTCTAAGGAATTGGTTATCTTTTTGTCTTGTTTCTTGCCTTCGACGATGTTATGCTCCCGATCCTTTAATAGAATGTTTCCTCTGGTTTTCTCTGAAATGGTGAACCTAGGAGTACCTGCCGAAACCTTGTTGTTAGTGGCTATAAAATCCTCCTGGAAGGCGACCCGAGCTGCTCCGACATCCCTTTCGCTGGCAGATAAGTTCTCAGAAACCTGATTTACCAACAAACAGTTGTCCCAGATCGCTTCTATCTTGGCGAGAAAATTTCGCTATGCCACAGAGACTTTGCTCCGAATCGCGATCGCCTTGGATTTGAACATCCCAATATCTATCATTCTACTCTCGGTGGTCTCCACCCTATCCTGCAACTGTTCGATCAAATCCCTCTGCTGGCTCGCTTGCACCCGACCATCCCGGACCACCAACTGTGCTTGCTCGAGCTTAGTTTTGAGCATCTCTATCTCATTTTTATCGACCAACCTGGCCTGCTCTATTCCTACGCTCGCCTGGTCTTTAGCAGTCTCTATTGTTGTGGCCAGTCTAGCTTCAAGGGTCCTAATTAGGCGATTTTTTCTTCTAAGTTGGTTCTTTAAGAGCCCGAATGAGAATTGATTCACCGAGGCATATGCTCCTAGTGTCCCTGCTATTTCAGTAGTGAATTTCTCATTTCTCTTGTCTTTTCCATCAGTTATGACTTTATACTTCTTGGTAGTTGAGTCTCCTTCCTGGTAGAATTCCCTTTTTACTACCGCCTTTCTCTTCTTATCGAAGAAAAACTCATTTGGAGAGAGTTCTTCCACCCTTATGGGCCTCAATTCCTCATTGAATATCCACCCCGCATCAATATTTCCCTGCATCGACTGCAAGGGGGTAACTGATGTGATGGGTTCCCTGATCTACTTCGTAGATTTTCCCGGAGTAGCGACTGGACTCTGTTTCTTTGGCGGGTCAGGAGTCTTTATTTCTACTTCCGGACTCTGCTTCTTTGATGGGTCTGGAGTCTTTTTCTCTGCTTCCAGAATCTTCATTTACTCCCCCTCGTCTTGGTGTTTTCCTTGGTTGAGAGTCGTGTCCTTAGAACCTTCGGCATCCTTTTGTTTCTCCTTCGACATACTCGGACCCTCACCTCGCAACACTGCGGGAAGACAGTTGCATCGATGTTCCTGGAACTTCAGAACATTGGCTCTTTCCTCGTGTGCCAAGGATTGTATCTGGGCTAGAATCTCCTCATAGGAACTTTCCCCTTGGAAAATGTCATCCGAGGGTAAATTCTCATGCTCAAATCTCTTGAGCCCACAATTTTCCAAATGGTTGCTCATGACCCTCTACGGATCATGCTTCTTGTATTCGATGGAGACCAAATTTAGGTCTTTCAGGGCTGTGGCCTTGGCTTTGGCATGCCCGAAATCTAATAAAGAATAAGAATTCAAATGGATAAGAAACAACGGCCATATATTCTTCGAGTACCCTTTAAGTTCTTTACTTACACCGCCAATTACCGTTTTCTAGGCAACCTCGCGACAAGCCAACTTGTCGAGAATGAACAATGGCAGTGCATGTGGTTGAATAGAAGCCCCAAAAACTCTGAGGTATGAAAATTCTTCTTCTACGTACCAGTCTGCTATGCTGCTCAAATTTGTCACTATGTTGCTCGAGATCCAGGGTGGTGGGTAACCAAAAATGGCGATGTGCAGGGGCACCATTACCCAGTTAAAAATTTCATTAGAAAAATTTTCCTCTTTGTTTTCCCATAATTTTGCATGATATACATGTATGGGTTCGTCTTCGGCCAGAGTCCAACTCCAGTTCATTAATGGAAATGGTGTCATAGAACAAATTGCATCCATAATGTATGCAGACATGAAGAATGACGACGCCTTCCCATTCTCCTTCTTCTCTTGATACTCTGTGACCCGATTGGTCAAGATATCCGAAAGCATCTTTTCCCAGTTAAAGGAACTGCCTTTGGTGACCCGAAACATTAGAGGCACCCACGCAAGGAAACAATGTGATGTGTCCTCTTTCCCATATAACCGACATGTCATCATGGCCACATATTTGTACTGCAGTTCTAACGAAGCGATTGAATATATGCCGTGGGTATCAACTCTGAACTTCGCGGTGTTCGAAACCCAATCTTTTATCAAACTGGACATGGTTTTGTCATACTGTTCGCATTCCTTCTTCTTGAACTCGTCCAAGAACTCAGTGCCATATGTGTAGTTGGACGTCGTGGGCGGCTTATACATGGTTTGCAAATGCTCCATCCTGAAAGTCTCGATGGTGACTCTCTACTCGTTCATGATAGTCCTGGTTGGTATGTCCACATGATCCAACGCCCATCAGACCATATCATAATATGGAGGCAGCCATGGCCTGGCTGCTACTCTGTGCATTCCAGATTGGACAACTATTTTGTACTTGGTGGTCATATCATCTTTTTCGTTATCGTTGGAGTCGTCGGAATAGTCCACCAACTCTGCCTGTAGAACATCTGAAATGAAATACCAATTTAGGACCGAATCGATACTTCGAGGCGAAGTATCAAAGACATTGTCCAAGCCTTGTCTCAAAACCTCAACATTCATCTTTGATGCTTTTCGTGGTGCCATGGCTGGAGATTGCATTTTGGCTAATCTGCGATAGAAATGCGTATACATACAGAAGTCAGTTGCTCAGAGATAATGTGTTCTGCGTAATATGAAATGCATTTGTTGTAATGAACCACGGCTCTTATATATAATTGAAAATTCGGTACCTTTCAGAACAAGTCTGTCAAATCATATTTAGAAATAAATTTTGCCGTAAAAATATGATCTTATACATCGATTTACCCTATTTCCTCATTAATGCCATAAATTTTTGGCGGTTTAAAACGTCGGTGGCGTATGAAAGACTAAGGCTACCTTGTAAATTGTGTAGACATCAAAACACGGGATATGTATTGATTTAGCTTGATTAATCTGGTTTACCAACGTTAATCAATATTTCGGTACTTGTTGTATCGAGGATTTTACTTTAACATTTTGAGTCTCTAACACCCGATACTACGAAGATCAATTTTTGGTTAATAAAAGGTAATCGTGATTTGGGACTTGATTAATTTTATAATTATTATATTCGCCATATCGCGACTCGGAGCTTCGAAGATAATTTTCTTGGAGATTTACATGTCGAGCTGCGAAACCGCGAGATCATGATATCATGACTTAATTAAAAGGAAGATAATCTTGGATTAAGTGATTAATTAATTACGTTATAACCGCATCATGATTTCACGAGTTGGGGTTTAAATGGTGAGATTTTTGAAAAGGACAATGCCGAGTGGCGAAATGCCGAGAGGATATTTTACCACAATTTATATTTTACCCTTAACCTTGACATGAGTTACTCAAATAAGGACCTCACACTCTCGGCTATTGGGGCTATGACAATAAATTTTGGGGTTTGGTGAACATCGAGGTGCGAAACCTCGATGACGTCTAATCATGAGTTAGGGAAAACTTTACCCTTGTTACTGTCTTGAGTAAAAAATTAAAATGATTTTTCTATTTCATGGCTCGGGACGTGTGAACTACATGACTTATAGTATCCGACTTACGAGATCCCGAAGTAGAACCAAAGAGGAAACATTTTTACAAAAGGTAGGACTTGTTTCGAGAGTAGAATAATCATTGTTGCTCGTGTGATAAAGCTTCAGAGATCTCGATATCTGAGAGGGAAATTATGAAAACCATCTTAAGATTTCAAGAATTTAAAATGAAACTTGTGATGGGCTAAAAAAAACAAGGGCGGCTCCAACACCTCCTATCCATCAACTAGTACCTTGAGTGTTTATTTATCTTATGGTTCCCCTTTTCTTACTGAGAATATTTTCATATCTTTCTTGGGGATCCCTGGGTGAAGCTTATCAAAGGTTTCAACATTGGATTTTAACCAACTACCTTTACCCTCTGGGCCTTTAGCCCCTTCTTCCCACAAGGTAAGGTACAACCCTTTCTAGTGTAGCCAATCCCAATGACCAAACAAGGATAGGGGGGATGGAAGGAATAAGGATGGAAAGTGGTAAGTATGGGGAGAATGGATGATGACTTTTAAAAAAACCACCCAATAGCAACCCATCCTAAAGGGAAACCAACTTACTAGGGCACTATGTTTCCCTTCTAGGCTTCTAGGTATAAACGAGGCGAAGAGCATAGTTTCCAAGAAAACGTCATGAAATGAAGAAGGATTCAATACAACATATTCAAGTAATCAAAAAATTACACTGATACATACCATGATACTCAGAGTTATTACCTCATGGAGAAAGACCCACTGCTACTTCAGGACCAAGCTGGTGGGATCGATACTGTTGTTGGTGATGAATGGACTGCAATGAAGAAAAGAGGGGCCCTACGAGGCCATGCTCAACTCATTTGTATCTTAGTACTCCATGTCTAGAACATGTGGGCCTCGAGACGTGAACTCCTTAGTTATCCCTAGGCTAGGGGATAATAGGGCCTAAGCCCTCAACCCTAGCACATGGTTCATTGTAATACCATGTAACTATAGCCATATATTTCATGAGAGGTTTAACGACATATACCATGTATATAATATGGTTATATTAATATAACCGTATAACAACAAATAAAACCATGAAATGTATTTATGGAGGGTCGAACCCAAAACCTTCAGGTTATATGCCATAGTTTTTAACCAACACACCAATCGACCTTCTTATTATGGTATGCCTCTAAAAATAATATTGAGTTTCCAAATAGTGTAGATGGAGGTTGGTGGGCCTTCGAACTATATATGGGCGTGGATCCCAAGACCTGCACACATTCTAAGGAAAGAATAGATCCTGAGATGGCACAAATCCAAATGCAAGGTACAGATTGCAAGGTAGTATGGATTATATCGATTTGTGTGTAAAAGAGGAGGCCAAATATGGTGTGTCTCGTAAAGCATGCCATGAGGTATATTGTCCAAACATAGGCAACTTTATACTCATTTTTCATGATTTTTTCCAAGGATCATGAATTTGAGGTCTATTTTATGATCATAGGTCATTTTTAAAATTCTTAGTCCAAATTTCCATTAATGATCTTTTAGTGCATTGTTTTGGATGTCAAAGAGGGTGAAATTGAACCAGTTCGGAATTTGGTTGAATTTATAGTCAAATTTCTTAGAATTTCCCAAGGATTTAAATGATGAACTTATTTTCTTATTTTTAGTAATGGAATTAAAGAGATTCCAATAAATTGGATTTTTGCAAGCCCATATTGTAAGGTAATGAGGCATTTTGAGATGATGAAGAACAATCATATTATCTAAAGGGAATTTAAAGATGAAGTGATGTATATCATCTACATATGCAATTTGAGTTCTTTTATTTTCTATTGTGTCATCTCACTATTTTGCAAATTAATCATCATTTTATGAGTTTTTGGATAAAGAGCACATCATCATTTTTATGTAAATCGCCCCAATACAATTAGTAAATTAATTATTAATCAAGTTATGTATATTTTAAAGGAAAAAGTGGTGTTTAAGGATTTTCGTATCAATGGAAAATAAAAGCGAGTAATGCCTAGTGATAGAATGTTTTCTAAAAATGAAACAAAATTACCGTAGAATTAAATGTTTGAATTTGGTACCTCATGCAACTCATCAGGAGCTCACAACTCATTTTTATATAAGGTTTTCCTTAATAAACATAAGGATTTTCCTAAATTTGTTCTAGGGTTAAAATATTAGAGTTAGTGGAAAACCATGAGAATTAACTAAGAATTTATTCAAATTCAATATTTCTACAAAGAAACAAATAATGCTAATAGTACAATTCATTACCTCATATCTCTTTTCTATGTCTTTATAAGCTATGCCTACATTGTCCTCAACGAGCACAAGATTCCATGTTGGGATTACGGTAGTGACCATAAGGTGAGACTTTAATACTTTTTGTGTCTATAATATGCATCCAAGTATGACCATGGGGTGATGCCATAGATCTTGTAAATTTCATTGGTAGTGTGCATAGCATGAATTGATAAACAACCCTTCCATACTTGCTGGAAATTGATTATCAAAAATTGATCATATTATCTTTGAATCCTAGATAACATAGTTGAATAGAATACATGGCTAAACACTTCTTGGCCCTTGACCAAGTTTTGAGGATTCTTGGTCATGTTTGACCTATTTTGGGACATCAACAAGCTGTTGAAGGCAGAGCGCAATACAAAGGAGAGATCACGAGATCTCAACCCCTTTTAGGGCCCTTTTTGGGATTTGAGATTATGTAACGGGTATGGGAATGTTGGCCCATGGGTTTTACCCATGCTTAGGCCTATTTTGTATGTATAAATAGATGCAGCTAAGGTGTTGTAGTGAACACACATATATAGATATTAATTGCTAAGTTCTAGAGTTGGATCTATGTGATCAAGAGTTGTAAGCGCTTTTTGCATACTATGTGAGACTTGCAGAGCTAAGTGAAAATCATCGTAGGAAATTGAGGAAGAAGATGTTCTTAGATCTACTCAGGGAAGGAGGATCTAGCGAGCTTTGCATATCTCCCGTCCTCTGCGGAGTAGGGTTTTTGAGGCTCTGTGCATGTAACTGATTGAAGAAGATAATAAAGAAGAGAAGAGTTGGTGGACGTAGCCCCAGGGTGGGGGTGAACCACGTATATGTTGTGTTTCTCTGCTTTGTGTGATGTGTTGATGTGTTTATATGTTAATATGCTTAGTGATTTAATATAGATGAATGATCTTTTGACGCTTAGTGCTTAATGGATGGATGTTAGATCTAACTTATATACATGTTCTTAGTGCTTGAATCTGGTAGATCTAATCTGTTCCATCGTGCTAAGTGTTGTTAGATGCTAGATCTGAATGAATACTGTGATGCTCTATAATTAGGGTTTACTGCGTTGTAATTGAGATTGAATATTGATTAATGTTAACTATTGAGTGCTCTGTTGAGTGTTAGAATCACAGATCTGTGTTCCAGCTAAGGTTGCAAACATCTGAGTCCTGCAACCACCCCTGCCTCTACCTCGGCTAAGACTTCATCTGCTTCACAGGTATTGTCGAAAGGGCTGATAGTTAGGGTTTTTTTGGTGCGCTATTGTAGGGTTGAACCATGGGTCTTCCCCTATCCCAACAAATGGTTTCGTTGTTAGTACTTGAAACTATGATTGTTGGGAACTGATGAAAAAGAAGCTTTGTGTGAAAATCTTACCTAAAACTGTGAAAGCTCTGTGTGCATATCTGTCACTCTAATGATCCATATTCTACTCGATCTGTGAAGCTCTGTGCTAAGAAAAGAAGTCTGATCTGAAGAAAAGAGGTAAGATCTACAAGCTTTGTGCTCTGATAGAGGTAAGAATAGTAAAAAGTCTTAGATATGGAATCTTTGTGCTCTACTGAAGATAATATTAGTGGAAATTTTTGTTTCTAAAGTATGGATCTAGGTATGTTTGATAAGAATTGTCCTAGCTTGAAAACTAGGGCAGTGATAGATGAAAGAATATTTGGTATGAGTAGATTTGATAAGAATAGTGAAAGATATGTTATACCTATGCATAGAGAGAATGTTTGGACTAACAAATAGATGCAGGATCCTCGAAAGAAATTTTTACAGGTTAGCTACCATGATCCTAGTGTGCAGTACAAGAAAGGTTGGGGATCATTTAAGAGAAAGAGAGGATTAACCCTTTGTTACAGTTGCATAAAACCGGGACATCTGGCTAAAGAATGCCTTGGTAGAAGACCTAGTTTCCTTTGTTTCAAAGCTATGGGACATGAATTTATGGATTTCCCTAGAATGATTGTGATCCAGATTATTTTCGGGACGAAATGAGAGTGGACATACAATAAAGAAATGCACAGAGATATTGCAGATATTCAATAATATAACAAAAATGTATTAGAGATGCAACCATAAACACAGATATACAGTAATACACGATTTATATTAATCAAATAAATGTACAGAGACTGTAAAAATACAGAGTGAAAGACTCTCTAGAATGGTGGCAACTTATCTCTGAGAAGAGATGTGACGGCTACTCGCATTCGCAAGAAGATGATTACAAAGAGGCTCTGAAGGCCTTTTTTACAATAAATAGGAATGTCAAAAAACCTAGACATCCAAAAACCTAACCCTAGGAGATGAAGTGCCAAAAGTCATGTGGGCCTCGTTTGGGTAAGTTAGTACATCGACTTCCTGGGGTCATAACTTTTGCATATGATCTTTGTTTTAGGCGTATGATAGCTTGTTGGAAAGGCATCTTCAAGGAAATTCCTTTTTGGGGATCAATTATGCCTTTGGCTATAATTGAGAACCTCGATCTCAAAAAGCCTTCATTTAGGCCCTCAAAATGGCCCCGGAAGTCAAAACCTGCTAAAAATAGTAACTTGCCAAAATTGCCAGAAAACTGTTTTGAGCCAGTCGGAAAAGGTGGGTGGCCACCGATATGCACTTGGATTAGATTGATAAGGTTGAAAGGATGAATATGAGACAATAATACCATGAGAAAGATCAAGCAACTGAGATTATGGCCGAACCCTAGAAAGAATCAGAAAACGTATTGATAAAGATGAAAGAAACCCTGAATGACCATCGACATATCAGCTTATCAGAGATATTCAAAGAAAAAGAGTGCATTGAATTAAGAATAGGATACTTTGACATTGACTGTGTTCTGGATGAGGAAACATAGGTGAATATCATGACAGAAAGAACTTGGGAGATTCTAGGAAAGCCTGCTATGATTCCTTCATTGGGAGGAATAGGATTATTCAGAGGAAAGTTGATAACCCTATCTGGAAGACTTACCCAGACATCTATGAATGCCAATGGAACTTCAACAGAGAAATAATTTGAAGTTGTCAAATTTATTGAAAACAATGCTCCATTTGTTATGTTACTAGGAAAACCTTGGATTGAAGGAGATCGAGCTAGAAGAAATGAAGAAGAAATCATAGAGGAGAAGAAGCAAGAGTTAAAAGAATTCATGACTAGGAGGATCGCACACTTGATTGAAGAACAGGAGAACCGAGAAAATCTATTTAAAACCAGATACTTGGATGTTGAAATACGAAGAACACTAGAAGATTTGTAGAAAAATGAAGTACCTATTCCAGATACAAATGAAATATTTCTCCTGATTTCTAGGAAAGAATCTCACCAGCGTGAAGTTACTCTACCGAAATAAGATAAGAATCATAATGGAAAGAGGAATACCAAGACAAAGCTCATTGGAAAGAAGGCTAGAAAACTAAGTAAGAAGAGAGCTAAGATTGAAAAGTTATAGAAGGTTCCAAAGGGAACTTCCCAGAAGGAAAATTTTCACAATTGGAGCTTCGCCAGGATATCAGAATTGTGTCACATGACACTTCACCATGGCGAAGCAATATAGCCGTTGGGGACAGTATAACCATTAGACTGATGAACTGAATGGGTAGAAAGGCATTTATGATCATAAAGTTCACCACCAAACCATTGGGACTGCACCATAATGGACAGACCCAAGTTAATGAAGGATTCTCACCCATTCCAAGAGATACATTGTCAAGTTATCTATTTATCCCATCACACCATGCAATGAGAACACTTTTGCTAACCATGAATTTAAGCCCATAGACTAGTTGATTTCGCACAAGTGATGATCGTGCTATCACCATTTATCTTGTTGCATTGATCAGTTACTCTTCGAACAAGAGATATTCAACCACAAGCATGCATGTCGGACGAGCTTAGCATTGCAGAGAAAATTGTAGAAGAAGTTCTCATTGACCTAATGACTGAAAGAATAATGTCTGAAAGAGAAATGTATGTAAGTATTCAAGCATCATCGATGAGGGGAGTGCAAGCCTCTTCGTCGACTACTTGCAGAGTCGGATCATCCTGACCATCAGCAGAAAAGAGAACCAAACATAGAGATGACCTATCCAATGTGAAGTTGATCCTATCTATATTTCCTTATTACATCCCACCTCTGGCCGGCGTGGTGAGTCGAGATAGCATGCCAAGAGATTTTGAGTACTCCATGATTATTGCGTACCTCTCGAAGGGGATATGCGTAGTTCGTGCGTAGCAGGACAAGATCACAACATTGAAGTTTAGTGACTTCAACCTTGGATATCACAAGAACTACAATATGCTCCCCCCATATAAATACTTGACCAAGATGAAGGGGAAGAACTCAAAGATAATCCCCCAACCGTGGATGATGAACCTCACGCAGTCCACTCTGTTAAATGTCATGAAGATCCCACACTTCGAAAGGCACCTGGAAGTGAACTTCTGTGTCAAGCTATTGCTTTCATGTTACCATGGTGGTTACTTATGGCTAGACCGATGTATTACAATCTATCTGACATTGATCCATAGGATCACGGGATTAAGTATGCAAGGACCAGACCCACAAGAGTTCTATCCAGAAAAATCCACAGATTGTGCGCTAGCACAGAAGATCAAGGATACATACAACGATGTTGAAAAGGGAATGTGAGTCTACAAGGTAGCCTCCATCCATAATGGCGTAGTGTGCCTAGCCTTCCAGCTAATAGCTGGAAAGTTAGTAAGGAAGAAAAAACCTACGTGGGTCACAGGCTTTGTCGTTGACCTCGCAGGGAAGTGCGTGGGAGGCCTGTAGATGAACTGGGTGAAGTACCTAGTTAATAAGCTGGAGCTAGACTGTTGCGAAGAAAAGGATCAGGGCTACGAGTTCCACTTCAACTGGCTCCTAATCCTTATCACCTTTGTTTCCTGGGAGATGTTGGAAGGTGTGACCTTCCTAGATATTGAACCATTCGATTCGCTTGCTGCAAAGTTTGCTACCCTTTGGTACTTGAACGATATGAATAAACAGTGGCAGTCGAACATTGATTTTCATACATATTACCTTCAGCTGAAGAGAGACATCGAAGATGAATCGTGCATGACCTCGATCACCCTACAGAGGTTTCGACCCCTGATGAAGTTTTGTGTAGATTGACACTTCATCTACATTACAACATGAGCCAATGAACATAAGGAGTAGTTTCAGTTGCACTACAAGCTCATAGAAGAAGACCTAGAGGAGATCACTAAGGACTGGTCTGTAGACCTCCTTCTTCCCACAGACCCCGTAGAGATGTCTAACCCTGACAGCCCAGAGACCATGTATAAAGAACATGATACACCCGGGCCCAGTAGAACGAAGAAGACCAAAGAGGTCCAATAATTAAGCAGTGCCTCAGGAAAGATTGCTTCAGTATCACCTGACCGAGGGGGTGATGACGAAGTATAAGAACTAAATTGAAAAGGATTTGAAAAGAAGCCAGGCGAAGTAACACCACCCAGAGACGAGGTTGATCCCCTGAAGAAGAGGAAATTTTCTCCCTTGAAACCTTCTTCTTAGAAGAAATCAAAATCCATCGTGACCAAGATGAAGACTGTGCTTACTGCCGATAATTTTGACTTCATTATAGAAGCTCTCAACGACGCTTCACTAGAAATCATGGAGAAGCAAGAAGCTAAGTAGGAGGACATGTATGATAGAACTGAGGTGGAACTCTAAGGGGTACAATAGGCCCTTCAGTCTGGTCGCGCAGTGTCCTCTACGCCCTTGCCATCAGGAGAACCAGAGTTGGGAGATGAGCTAGCCCAACTCCACTGACTAGATGATGCGATCGAAGCTCACCTTCGTCGTGCTCAAGAAGAAACAGAGAAATCCACCCAGGCCTTGAAGAAAGTGCAAGGCATACTCGTAGAACAACACAGAGTTGTAGAGCGAGAGAAGGTTTCTCTCTAGGTAAAGTTTGAAGAAGAGAAGGTACAGATGAAACAAGAAAGAGAATTGTTGCTCGCAGAGAAACTCGAAGTGAAGGAAGCAGTCAACATAGCACTCTTCTATGTGATAGGCCTAGAGCTACAAGAAGAAGACCAAGTTACACATCAAGTAGAGCATCTTTTTGAAGCTATCCAACAACTACAAAAATGAATAACAGATTTAGAGCTTCGCACAGTGCCTAGCACACTGCAGGATGTGAGGGACCAAAGAGAATCAATTGCTCAAAGCACAGTTGAGAGAATAAAGGCCCTTACCATGGAATGTAAACAACTCATTGACCGTAGTACCCAGGCCTATGAGCAACTCACTAAGAACCCATAACTGAAGGCATTGGTGTCACAACTCCAAGAGTCGAAGTATCAAGCAGAAATGATACAGGCGTAGTTGAAGCCCCTGTCAATTGTGGAAAGAATGAAGCAATTTGAGGAGCAGTGCACTACCTAGCAGTAGGTCCACACTATTCAAAGCAAAGTTATGGAAGTAACTCAGAGACTCCAACCTGTACAGGATAAGGCTTACCAACTGTTCACAGAGATCGAAGGCTAAGGAGTGAAATTGGATCAAGTTGTCATTGCAGATGAACAAAACCTAGAGGGACGTGTCAACGAAGTATTCATACAAGAGTTCGTTGAATAAGAGGTCGTGGCACAATAATAAGTTGAAGCAGCTCAAACCAATCTTGAGGCTTTTGAAGCAGAACTAGTCAGATAAGAGTGACTTGGGACAAGTTACAGGTGAGTGTTGGGGGCCTATTGGCCCTTGACCAAGTTTTAAGGATTCTTGGTCATGTTTGACCTATTTTGGGACTTCGACAGGCTATCGAAAGCAGAGCACAAGACGAAGGGGAGATCACGATATCTTGGCCCCTTTTAGGACCCTTTTTGGGATTTGGGATTATGTAACATGCATGGGAATGTCGGCCCATGGGTTTTACCCATGCTTAGGCCTATTTTGTATGTATAAATAGATTCTAAGGCAATGTAGTGAACACACATATAGAGATATGAATGGCTAAGTGCTAGAGTTGGATCTGTGTGATAAAGAGTTGTAAGCGCTTTGTGCATATTGTGTGAGACTTGCAAAGCTAAGTGAAAGTCATTGCAGGAAACTGAGGAAGATTGTGTGCTTAGATCTACTCAGGGAAGGAGGATCTAGTGAGCTGTGTAGATCTCTTGTCCTCTGTGGAGTAGGGTTTTCGAGGCTCTATGCATGTAACTGATTGAAGAAGCTAATAAAGAAGAGAAGAGTTGGTGGACATAGCCTCAAGGTGGGGGTGAACCACGTATATGTTGTGTTGCTCAGCTTTGTGCGATGTGTTGATGTGTTTATATGTTAATATGCTTAGTGCTTTAATATAGATGAATGATCTGTTGATTCTTAGTGCTTAATGGATGGATGTTAGATATGACTTTTATACATGTTCTTAGTGCTTGAATATGCTAGATCTGATCTATTTTGTCGTGCTAAGTTTTGTTAGATGCTAGATCTGAATGAATACTGCGATGCTCTGTAATTAGGGTTTACTACGTTGTAACTAAGATTGAATATTGATGAATGTTGGCTGTTGAGTGCTCTGTTGAGTGTTAGAATCATAAATCTGTGTCCCAACTAAGGTTGCATACATCTGAGTCCTGCAACCACCCCTACCTCTACCTCAGGTGAGACTTCATCTGCCTCACAAGTGTTGCCGAAAGAGTTGGTAGTTAGGGTTTTGTTGGTGCGTTGTTTTGAATTCCATGAGAACTACTTGTGTTTGTTGTTAGTAAGAAGAAGAGGACCGAGTATTTCATAAAGTTACCTTCCATTATGTTAATTTCCATGGAACACAGTTTGTGATATTCATTTTGGACTTCTACCAATAATTATTGGGATTCATTACAATATGTATGAAAATATTTCTAAAATATAAAAAACATAATGTCATCGATATAAAATATTAGATCCTTCAATATACCATATGCTTATAAGGAAATCTATGAAAATTGTCATAATATATTCTATCTACCTACAACGAATCATATGAAAAATTTAAAACAAGAAGTGTTTTGATCAATTATAAAAAATATTGTAGAAACAAACACTCCCATTTTATATCATCAAATATCAGTAACAATTGATAATTGATATTATAGCATTAAGAGAAAGTTTCATCATAATTACATGATTTCAAATTAAAAAAAACTTTAAAACTTCATACTATTAGACTTGGAAGATTAATTTTAAATGTACAAATACCTAATAAGTGGGTTTTGGAGTCTCTAAAATACAATATCATATTTAACAAAACTATGAAAATGAAAAATACATATATAGAAAACAAAAACAAAAATATCCTTTGAATTAGATTATAGTGAACAATAGATTTATACATGAAGTCTCACAATCTAATTAATGAAAGATTTCATATGATTTCCTCTTAATTCGTCATTTTTATATCATTTTCTATGAAACCACAAGTAATTAAGTTATCAAATTTTTTAATATGTATAAATTATATAACACCAATTAATATAAATCCACATGAAATGTGGAAACACCCATGGATTAAAATCAATGTTTAAATGGATCAACACTAATTTTTTATTAATATTAATCATATTTAGTAAAATGTTTTGGCTTTCTTTTCTATTTATATAATTAAAGATAAGATTTTACTGAAAAAGTATGAATCAATGAGAAATCTAGTGGGTATTGTATAATTGGAAAACTTATCATGACTTAGTTTTCAATTAACAATGAGCAAGCATGGTTGGTGGCTATTAGTGAATGTAGGTTGACTCATCACACCATGAGGAACAACATGTTGCTCTGGTGGTTCATAAGGGGAAATACTTTCACCCTTACAAGATGTCTCTAGGTCTTGGGCCATTAACCCATTTCCTTAAATGCTAGGAAGATGAGCTCTTAACAAAGAAAAAATGATTTTAGGTCATACTCAATATCATTAGACACACACACACACACACACACCATAGTGAGAACACATATCATAACTCAATTGTCACCAACGATGTTGAAAGTTGACACACTCACCGTTATTCAAAGAAAACCACATCACCTGGAATAAACCCACTAATGGTTTTTAAGGGGGCATACTTTCACTCTTGCTAGATACATTTAGGTTTTGGATTGTTAACAGTTTCCTCACATCTAAAAAACAAACTCTTAACTAAACATAACACTTTTAAACTAACTCCTAACTAAGGAAAAACACTTTTATATTATGTCATTGATGTGAATATATCTACTAAATAAATTTATTATAAACTTATAAAAAAAAAATTATAATATATTATGTGGCATCGGTGTCAATATATCTTCAAAATAAATTAGTTATAAATTGAAAGACGACTACATTACAAACATTTTATGCTTTGGATGTATGTATAGTTGTTCATCTTTGCACATAGTTTTAATATGTGATCACCCACGTTAAGCACTCAACATGAATTTCACAATAAAAACTCTGCCTTAGCATGCTTATATAAAAAATATCACTAAATGTTGGACACCCTAACATAGGACCAAACCCTTAGCTTGCAGGTTGAAAGTGCTGGAGTCAGGGCGTTTAAGCAAAGATTTTAATCGTTATCTACAACCATTTTCCATTTCGGGGAGATAACCCTCTGATATTTGAGGAGACTTTTTATAAACTAACATTCATTTGACATATCTCCAATTCTATTATATTGCACAAGACTTATATACGTCCACATTGATTTGACATAGCTCCTGCTGTCAAAAGCTTAACAACACTGCTGTAATTCGGTTCTTAGAACCGATTACTGTGTGTTGGAGTCAAGGTGACTTCGCATCTACTTTTATTAAATCTCTGCATTGCAATTTTTCATCCCCGATGAAATGATGGTTTAATGGGTTACTGTCCGTTTTTGGCAAAACTTTGGAGCTATTGTCACCCCACTCCACATCTTTGGGTCGACTGAAATCCACCCGTGAACGGACTGGGCATGCCTGCAAATCGCTAAATTCGATGTCAATCCCCTCTGAATTTGGAAGAGTACCGCTACTCTCATGTGTGATAGCCTCTTTTATCTCAGCAACTACCTCACTTACGCTGGGCCTAGAGGATGGTCTCGCCTGAACACATCTCAGCGCTAATTTGGCAATAGAAGTGATTGATTTCATGTCGTAGTTTCCACCCAACCTTTTGTCTATGATTACAGCTATTTCGTCATGATTTTCATCCACATACAGTGTCACCTGTAAATACGTACAAATATAATTAAGGTATTGGCTAAATGTTTTATGTTTTTGATTTAGGTGATGTAAATTTGGATAAAATCCTATTTTCTGTTGTTTAAATTGTATTTCTGAATTTATAAATTAAATTTAGCAACTCAAATGTACAGATCCAACCATTTTTCACATACAAAATCAAAAAAAAAAAATTACCTATAACTACTATATGCCCTTGAAAATCATTAATTTTGTTATTAACTTATTTAGGTTTCATATTTTAAAAGATTTACAGTAATCAGTTTACTTACCCATTCAATGAGGTTAGGTTCCTCTTCAGCTAGATTTGCATTTATAGGTGGTCTGCCGCATATGATCTCTAACAACACCACTCCAAAACTATATACGTCACTCTTTTCAGTCAATATTTGAGTGCGAAAATACCTGTAAAAACATCCCCAAACAAAAATGACTCTGAGTCTGCCCTTGATAACAAATTGAATCCCTTCAGCATCAGTAATATTGCAAATACAGTGCAAGGTATATGTATGATATACTCTGGATCCAGGTAACCGATTGTGCCTTTCACCATAGTGGTAACATGAGAAGCATCCCCATCATTTGCCATCCTCGAGATTCCAAAATCGGCCAGTTTTGCACTCATATTGTGGTCTAAAAGGATGTTGGCTGTCTTTACATCCCTGTGAATTATCTTTGGGGTGCAACCCACGTGCAGGTATTCCAGTCCTTCCAACAGAAATCACAGGTGGATCACATGAGAAATAAGACAAAGTATAATTTATAAGATACAGAAATCACAGGTGGATCACATGAGAAATAAGACAAAGTATAATTTATAAGATACATAAATGAGTAACCAAATCTACTGAGATACATAAATGTAAGCTAAAGTATTGGAACAGTTACCCTGAGCTGAATCTAATGCTATTTTGAGCCTGGTTTTCCAGTTTAGGTTGCAATGTCCTCCACGAGGACCTGGAACAGTAATTTAGAATCAATTTCGCAAGCTTTTGGCCATTCTGGTAAAATAATATTAATATGCAGCTCAGACAAATATTTACCATAAAGCCAGTCTCTTAGGGACCCTCCAGACAAGTGCTGGTAGACAAGCATAAGCTCCGTGGACTCGTTATAGTAGCCTAGTAAAGATACCAAGTTCTTATGATGGACTCTGGAAAGAAGGTTGACCTGTTTATCAAGTTACGCACATATAAATTCTCTATTTATTGTTACTAATAAGTGAGGCTAGATCAGATTGTCAGAATCACCTCATTCTGGAAGTGGTGAACTCCTTGTTTAGAGAACAGTGAGAGAACTTTTACAGCTATCTCCTTTCCTTCTGGCAATTGACCAAAGAACACGGATCCAAAGCCCCCTTGCCCAATCTTCCGACTAAAATTTTGAGTGGCTGCCATCATCTCTTCTAGGGTAAACGCACGGGACGCTGTTCGATTTAGGACCATAATCATGGAGCAGTCTGCAATCCAATCCAGATAAATTTACAAAGAATGATTAAACCAGTCTCAATAAGTTTCATAAGGTGAGACTCTATGATGTGTCATATGAGAATATCATAAGATTCAAGTTATTTCCTGACCTTCACTGGGACTCCGTTGTGTCCTGGGTGGTCTGGAGTGGAAGGCGTGCTGCCCCTCACTTGCAGTTTTACAACAAATTTCAGGACGGACCAGTATGCAAGAAACCACTACTATGCTCAACACAACACATAATGTAGACAATATCCCTGGAAATAATGTTCAACAAGGTTATTTCATTATTAATATAAAATTGGAGTAGGCTAATTCTGGAGCAAACAGATCTGTTTTTCCTGAAAAAAAAAAATGGGCTTTTGAATTGGATAAGATTTTCAGGGATAGTCTGAGTTTCGTATGGATCAAAGTTCCATGCATTTCAGAACTTTATTCTAGAGGGTTGTGCCCTATTTTAAATCAACTCAGATGCTCAAAAAATGGACCAGAATTCTGAATTGACCAGAAATTTAGAGAACCTGCTTAAAAAATAACTCCTAAGAAAAGATTGCTCCATTTTAAACCAACCCAAATGCTCAAAAAATAGACCAGAATTCTGAATTGACAGAAAATTTAAAACCTAAAATACCTGTCAAAAAAATATTTCAGAAAAAAAAAAATGCTCCCAACAAAATAACTCCCTATTAAAAATTGCTCACAAATTAGCCCACTCCTATAAAATTTATGAAACTTGACCAATTGATAAGTTTTGAAGATAAGCAATTTACCTGCGGTAACTATTGTAGAGAGGCTCTTTAGGGCATTTTCCGTTCCTAAGCAGAAACGAAACAGAAACAAGTTGGTAAGATAAGAGTCTAGAGATAGGAAAAGACAATACTGTGAAGAAAAAAGAGTTTTGGAGATCCTCACCATCAGAGCAATTCAAGCAACGACTAGCATCATTTGGGGACGGCTCTATAGGAGAGGAAGGAGGCTCTGGGGAAGAGAAGGAAGGAGGCTTTATAGGAGAGGAAGGAGGCTCTGGGAAAGAGAAGGAGCCACCAGGAGTGTGGTTGAGAGGAATAAGCAAAGTGGTGAAAGGATAAATAATTGGATTAATAGAAACCAGTTCATTAGCAGAGATGAAATCTTGGTGGAGTATATTGAACTTGGCAGCGATTGTATCATCGTCATCGTCAGGGTCTGCGATGTACGATAGAAGGTACTTGACGCCCACGGATACCTGTATAGCGGTTGGACACGCGCAGCGCAGGGGCGCAACGAGTTTTATTCCAGTGTCTAATTCGTCGACACTGTTCTGCTCTCTCATGGCCTGGCAGGTTGTGAGTCCCTCCAGTGTCTGGTTGGCGATGTTGATGTACATATCATTATCCTTTACAGTATATATGAGGTTGGCCTGTGAGAAATTGCCCTGGCACTTGCACTGAATTGGAATGAGGACCTCTTGATCTTTGGCCAGAGGCTTCGAATAATCTGTTACCGACAGATTGCTTGCAGTGGCGATGACTGAAGGATCCGTGTTGAAAAGCATGCTTATGTTGAGAAGGGACATGTAAAGCAGCTGAGCTCGATAGAGGGCAAATGTCTCACACTCTTTCGCAGCGCCGTTGCACAGGTAACCTGAGCACACTGCATGATAATTAGGGCAGTCTTCGCTGTAATCATCAGAATACGATTGCTGAGCCTCTGCAAACCCGTTATCGAGCACAGTGTTGCTTGGGATTTGCATTAACCAGACGCCAATAATGGTCAAAATAGTCCTCCGCAATCTGGCAAGCGCCATATACGAATCACCATTAGCCATGTTTTATGATGGGATATTAAGGGGAGAGCTATTTGTTTTAATGTTCCCCGGGCGAGTTGGAACTGGACGTTTTGTATAACGTTATTTTGATTTTTAAACATATTGGACAGGCTATCGTGACGTTATGTATAACGTTATTTTGATTTTTAAACCTATTGGACAGGCTATCATGACGTTATGGTTAACGTTATTTTGATTTTTAAACATATTGGACAGGCTATCAAGAAATTTAGCAACAGGGACAGATTTATTAAAACGGTCAAATACACATTAAGGTTTATTAAAACGGTCAAATATACATTAAGATTTCCAGTTGTCACAATTTTTAATAGCTGCCATCGTTAATAGGTGCTAAGGTTTGATTGAGATTTTTGTCTTTTCTATGTAGTCACTCTCACGTTAGTCCAGATTAGGTTAATGTGATTTGAGTCTTTAGGATGAGCACATTCAATGCTACTTTTCTATATCTATATGTTTGACCATATTTGCATATAGACTAGACCAACTTCATTTAAGTTAATAAGAAGTTTACTTTAGTGAATTTTTTCTTTGGGAATTGAAGTTGCCTCTTTATATGTACATATTAGTTGTTGAAACTTGTGAGAGGTTATCTTATATAATTTTTATTGGTTTTAGTTACAATTTACTCATATAATTAGGATATAATGATGGATAATGGAACCAAGTTGATGATAAAGGGTTGGATAGCTTAGATGAAATTTCAACTTTGTTTGGTGTCTATAAGTCATCTCTAAATATTGTTTTTGGTACTATTAACTTGAAGGGATTATTCAAGGTACTTTTACAATGAATTCGAATATGATGTAAGAACATAAAAAGTAGAAAATTGAACTAGCTTTCTGAATATACAACTTTTATTCATAGAAATTGTGAATAGTTATGTCGAATTTGATTTTTTCTAACAATGGTATATTTTTCCAACAAAATATAAAGTACATGTTTTTGTTAGTGCACGTGTTGAGTACCTTAACGATGGAATTTCATTACAAAAACTCGTATACTTGTAGAGAACGCGCGGTGTATTTTTTCAAAATTTATATATTAATTTTATATATTTTCCTGAAATTACAACGTCATTTGTTTGTGCAGGCTAAGATGGTCTTAACATGGTCAAAACAATTTCTATTTTTTTTTAGATCGTACATATCAATCTCCTCTAGTGGTGCATATTACTCATTCGGGAAATGGTTAAGCCGAAAAAATTTATAACATAAATAAGAGAGGCATGTATTCTAGGATTTTGATATATGCGAAGACAAAATTAGATTAAAAATAATAAACAATATTAATTTTAGAAAAAAATATATATTTAGAATCTGCAGATTTGACTCTAACTATGTCTGTAGTTTCGACAACAATTGAATTGTTTAGCCTGTAGAAAAATAACATCAAAGACGGATATAAAAGAGGTATTCACAAAAATTGAGGTTTTTATCAATTCGCATATTGAACCACTAGGTTTTTCATCGCCAACCTAAATCCAAGGCAACCAATTCAGCATACACGTTGTCAATCGTGCAAAAAAAAAATGAATTCAAAAGAACATGCACGCGCTCTAGGAATGCGCACACATTTCTAATAGCACGCACACTATAGGAACGTGCACATGTTACTAAGAGTGAATTGATGCTCTTATAAGTTATTTGTTCTTTTTCAGTCCCCCATCCTCTCTCTCTCTCTCTCCTACATTTACCCCCCCTCTCTATCTCCCTCCCACTCACCCACTCTACCCCCATGTTTGTCTCCCTTTCTCTCCATCTCACACTCCTATACATGGTAAGACCTAGAGATGAAAATACTTAGACATCACAAGGCATGGAAATACCTAGACCTTGTATTAACATGCCTCAGACTCTCACACCCTCTCTCTCTCTCTCTCTCTCTCTCTCTCTTTCCTTTGTCCATCCCTCCCTTAATACGCCCCCCTCTCTCTTCCACCTCTCTAGCACCCTTTCTCTCTCTCCTCATTGTTAGTCTTAGTGACACTCTCTCTCTTCCCCTCTTTCTCTCTATTCCTGCTCTCTAGAGTCTGTGTCCCTCTATATCCCCCCTTCCTCTCACTCTCTCTCTCTCTACCCCCCTTCTATGTCTCCCTCTCTACTTCCCTTCCTCTCACTATCTCTCTCTCTCTAACCCCCCTCTCTGTCTCCCTCTCCCTCTCCTTCCCTCTCACACTCTCTCTCTCTACCCCTCCTCTTTGTCTTTCTTTCTCCCCCTCTTACACTCTCATGCACTCTCTCTCTACTCCTCTCCTCCCTCTCTCCCCCCATCCCTCCCACTATCTCTCCTCTATATCTCCTACATCTACCCATATCTCCTACAATTACCTCTCTCTATACCCCCCTCTCTCCTACAATTACCTCTCTCTCTACCCCCCTCTCTATCTTCCTCTCTCTCCCTCACACACTCTCTCTATTTCCCTTCTATGCCTTGCTCTCTCTCCTTCCACCACTCTCACAGACACACTTTATATCCCCCCTCTATGTCTTCCTCTCTCTCCCTCCCACACTCTAATACACTCACTCTCTACCTCCCCTCTTTGTCTTCATCTCTCTCTCCCTCCCACACTCTCGCACACACACTTTCTATCCCCCATCTATATATTTCTCTCTCTCCCTCCCACACTCTAATGCACTCAATCTCTACCTCCCCTCTTTGTCTTCCTTTATCTCCCTCTCACATTCTCACACACTAGAAATTTTGGTACATTGCAAGGAATGGCATGGAAAGGCAAGAAAATCCCTTGACCTAGACCTGGAAAGGCATGTCATGACCTAGACCTAGACCTAGACCTCGACTTAGAACATTACCTAGACCTAGACCTTTCCTCTGCATGCCTCACACTCTCACATCCACTCCCTCTCTATATCCCCCCTCTTCGACTCTCTCCCTCCATACATTTACCTCCCTCCCTCCTTCCCTCTCTTTGCCTCCCTCTCCCCCCCCCTACCTTCCTCCCTCCCTCCCTCTCTATCTTTCTCTCCCCCCCTCTTTCTCTCTCTCAGTCTATCTCCCCCTCCCTCTTCCCCTTTGTCCCTCCCTCCTCCTATACTCCCCACCCCCTCTCTCCCTCATTATTGTTAGTATCACTCTCACTCTCTCTCTCTTTGCCCCTCTTTCTCTCTTTCTCATTCTACCTCCCTCTCTATCTCTCTACATATCACTCTCGATCTCTCCTCTTCTCTTCCTTTCTCTCTCCCTCCCTCCCCTTCTTTCCATCCTCACTCTCTCTCTCTACCTATCCCTATATCTCTCCATCTCACTCTCAATCTCTATTCTACTCTTTTTGGCTCTTTACCTCCGTTCCCTTATCTCCCTCTCCCCCCCCTCTCTCGATTTCATGTACTCCTCTCTCCCCCTCACTCTGTTTCCCCCTCCATTTCTTGGTCACTGTATCCCCCTCCCTCTCTCTTCTCCAATCTCCCCCCATTTCTTTCTACCCCCCCTTCCCTCTATTTCCCCCCTTCCTCTCACACTCAATCTCACTCTCTCTACCTCCTCCTCTCTCTCTCTCTCTCATACATCTACCCCTAGCTCTCCCTCACTTTGTTAAAAATGAAAAATGGTAGGGATGGGACTCGAAGCGTGGGACAAAAAATTTTGTTCCTAAAATCAAAATTAAATTAATTTGAATTCTAACAAGTGGGTGACAGAAGGAATTAAAATAAAATAGGGCAAAGCATAGATAGAAAGAAAATAGAGCTAAGAGGATATAAGAATGTTGGTTCTTTGGTCTGGTAGAAAGAGAGGAGAATATAACATCTGTTTGCTAGGTGGTGGAGGTAGGTAGGTATCATAATTTGTTTTATTTCTTGATAAACCTAAAATATGAGTGGGTTATGTTTTATTAATTCATTCATAGACGTTGAGGAAATCCAAACGTATTCTAAAGGAGAGGTAGGGGTCACAACGAATAAATGATATGTACAACATATAATTGTAGCCTCACCTATAAGGTGAGTGTTAAGTTTTTATTCTTCTTCCAATGGAGTACTTATACGAGTACTTATATGAACATGACCATGACCTAGACCATGAAGTAGACCTAGGCCATGACCTAGAGTTTGACCTAGACCATGAGCTAGACCCCCTAGCTCTATCTAAGCCTAGGAATAACCTGTACTCTACCCTTAACCCCCACCACACCCAATCCCTAAGTGCATTATTCCTACACCTATTGGCAATGGGCACATTTAATGATCTTTTAACCTTAAATATTAATCTTATGACCAACAATTGAAGATGCTTGCATATTCTTAGTCATCCTCCCAAATCAATGAATGAGATTTAATGTTCATAATTTTCTTGCATTTATGAGTTCATGCCCTAACAATTTACTTTTTCACATTTACCTAATCATATTAAGAAATTAATGTAAGGCCATATGATTTCCACGTTAAGATGATTAACAAGGATTAATATCTATGCAAGATTTTATTACCACGTTTGGATGATTAGCAGGCACTACCTCAAATGGATTCCACTTATAACTGCTGGGATGTGAACCGTGTTTGGCCTGAGTTATGAACCGTGGCAATGTTCAGCTGATCGATATCTTTTCTGGCATTTCATGCTATAGCCATATGTAGTTAATCCGTGATGCCTGGATTTCTGGCGTTTCATGTTATAGCTGTCTGTAGTTAATGCGTGATGCCTGGATTTCTGGCGTTTCATGTTATAGCCGTCTGTAGTTAATGCGTGATGCCTGGATTTCAATTTTCACGATGATTGGCTTTTAATGGTGTTCGATTCATGGAATTGTCTGGGTTACACAGTGGTATAATCACCCTGTATTAGTTTCTTTGAACATTATTTATGTATTGTTTAATTATTGTATTATTGGTTTATTTAATTATCAAATGTCCTTGAGAACATTCCAACGAATTCGACATCCCAACGCCTTGGAAGAGCTTCCTGCGATGATACTTGCAGCTACCGTAGTACCTGGAGAAGGGATCGAAGTTGAAAGAATCATAACAGGCCTGGGCGAACTCTCCATACCTGATGATCTCCTCTCGCAATATGTCATCCATGGGATCAAGAACCCTTCCCAGTTGTTGGCGCCCTGAATTTCCCTCCATATGTCCGCCAGATTCCTCTTGGGCTTCGACATCTTGGAGATCTTCGGCTCCTTTTCCTCTTCAATGTCTAGGTCGCCCAACATGCTCAGCAAGGACTCCGACCGGGTCGTTGTGCTTCTAACGGGTGGTACCCTGTGTTTCATGGTGGCTGGGTGCTGGACATTAGGCGACTTCAAGTCCCCGTTAATCCGTTGCCGACCCTGCGAAATAATATACTTATTTTTGCTGAATTAAATACATCAATGAATAATTAAATACATCTTGATGCAATATACTTATTTTTGTTGAATTAAATACATCAATGAATAATAGTTTAATGAATAATAGTTTTTACGTTTACGTTTTTACTGAATTAAATATACTTTTTGTTGAATTAAATACATTAAATATACTTATGTAAATACATCAATGAATAATAGTTTTTATGTTTACGTATTTTCCTTCCTTTTAGTTGATGTAAAAGGATATCATTTACATCACATGAATAATTGTGTGTTTTTACATCAAATGAATAATGTCGTTGCTTACCAACTTGTGTGCGTTTGTTGAATTATATACTTATTTTTCTCGATAAACCAACTTCAAGTTGTTGAATTATATACTTATTTTTCTCGATAAACCAACTTCAAGTTGTTGAATTATATCACTGATAATTACACCGATTTCAAACGTTTCATATTATTTATTTTGATTTGTTTTATATTAAAATTTTTAAATATAACTTGTTGCTTGTTACATGATTTTAGAAAGAATTAATATATGATTAAAATAATCAGGTTAGAGATCCAAGATCAATACCTCATCAGGTATCAATATCCATAAGAACCAATAGCACGAACCATTTCAGAGCAGTTAAGAACCAATAGCACGAACCATTTCAGAGCAGTAGTATTAGTTACAGGTAAAGATGTTAGAGTTATATTAGGGTTAGGGTTCATATCATGTATAAATAAATTTGTGAACAAATTTTATAAATGTTAAATTAGATAGTTCAATTTTAAATCTTTTTTAAGGCAAATTGTATAGTTAATCTAAATGCAAAATGTACAACAAATCTAAATTGATTTTGAGTATTTATCAATTATAATTATGATAATTATGAGGTAGTGGTAATTTACATATACAATAATAAATATAATAAACTCAAAGGTATATTAAAAATTAAAAAAAAAAAAATCATATGTAACATATTTATATATTGACATGTCTCAATAAAATATTTTAACTAACTATGTCAATTATTTATAATATTAAATATTTATAATAATAAAATATGGTTTGAAATATTATATTATATATATATATATATATATATATAAATGAACTTATAAAATTAAATAGTATATAATTAATTGACTTCAATCTAAAATATATATTTTTAGTGATCAACAACTTTATAATAATTAAAACATGCAGATTGTAGCTCCAATAACGAGTTAACAACAACTACTACTATGGAAGGGAGGGAGGGAGTAGACAACTAGAGTCCTAAGATTTCATTGAACATAGCCCGATAAATCATCAATAAATTGCCTGAGGCTCAGCCCCAGAACAATAGTCATAGTGGTGGTACAATCTATCTGTAAGAAAGTGTGATTCCAGTGAATGCTTGGAAGGCGGTGGAAAAGCTCTTTTATAATAATTAAAACATGCAGATTGATGTAATGTGTGAGAATAGTTGTATTATAAAAGTTGTATTATTAATCCATTGACTTCGCATACTGAATAATTCCCAATGTTGCATTTTCATGAAAACCTCCCCACGTCGCAATGTCATAAACATTTCTCGGCATTGCAAATGTGAAAAACATTTCTCGGCATTGCAAATGTGATGAAAATTCCTCAATGTCACAATGTAACAAACATTTCCCAATGTCTCAATGTGACAAACATTTCCCAACATCACATTCTAACGAACATATTCCAACATCACAATCTAACGAACATTTCCCAATGCTGCATTGTGACAAGCTTTTCCCAATGTCCCAATGTCACGAACATTTCCTAATGTCGCATTTTCATGACTGCTTCCCAATGTCACAATGTGATGAACATTTCTCAACGTCACAGTGTGGCAAACATTTCCCAACGTCACAATGTGACAAACATTTCCCCACATTGCATTGTGATGACCATTTCCCAACGTCAGAAAAAAAAAATATGATTCTACAATTTGTCAAGTGTTTCTTGAGATCGCATTGCAATGATTTATTACCAACATTGTTTTTTTATGAAATATTCTTGACGTCGCAATGTGACAAACATTTTTCAATGTCGCAATGTGACAAACATTTCCCAACATTTCATTGTGACTACCATTTCCCAACATCACAAAAGTAAAAGATGATTTTACAATGTGTAGAGTGTTTCATGAAATCACATTCTCAGGAATAATTCCCAACATTGCAATTTGCATTGTGATGAAATTTTCCCGACGTTACAATGTGACGAACATTTTCTAGCATCGCAATGTAACGAACTTTTCTCAATGTCACAATGTGATGATCATTTCTCTACGTCGCAATGTGACGAGCATTTACCAGAATCACAATGTGTTCAACATTTCCTAACATCGCAATGTGGTGAACATTTCCCAACGTCCCATTCTAGAGAACATATCCCAACATTGCAATGTGATGAGCATTCAACATTGTCACATTGTGACAAACATTTCCCATTGTTGCAATGTCACAAACATTTAGTAATTCCGCACTGTCATATCCATTTCCCAACATCACAATGTTACGAACATTTCATTGACGAACATTTCCCAACATCGCAAATTGATGAATATTTCTCAATATCACAATGTGACAAACATTTCCCAACATTGCAACGTGTCGAACATTTCCCAACATCAACCACATTTCTGACAAACATTTACCAACATCGTAATGTGACTAACATTTCTCAATGTGGCATTGTGATGAACATTTCACAATGTCACAATGTCACAAACATTTCCCAATGTCGTTCTGTCATAAACATTTCCCAATATCACAATGTCACGAACATTTTCCAATGTTCCATTATGATAAAGACCTGTCAATATCACATGAACATAGGTTTTGTCATTTTCATAAACATTTCCATTTGTTGCAATGCGATGAAATATCTGCCAACATCATATTGTGACGAACGTTTCCAATACACACACACAAACCACCCATAGTCATGGGCATGAATTTTTGTGGTCTTCTATGATTAAAATCAACCATAGTCATAATCATGGTCAACCTTGGTATCATGGTTTGTCATGGTCATGGTTAATATTTTGTATGTATGTAATAATGTATTATTAATGTGTTTTTACTTTATCACTTTAATGTAATATTAAAACTTTAATACCTTTTTAATATTTTAGTGCTTTATTAATATGTTAAGGATAACAATCATATATATTAAACTATGATATATTAATAATTGAACTCGGATGGGAAGGATAACAATAATATATTAATACTTTATTAATATATTAATAATTAATAATTAATGATGTATAAATATATTAACTATGATATATTTCAGCATTATAATAATGAGTTAATACATTATTATAAGGTATTATTTGTATAATATAGTATTACATTATTATGTGTAATTAATTTATTAATGTATTAGTATCCTATTTATGTATTACTTTAATGGAGTATAAATACTTTATTAACTTATTATTACTTTAATAATATAATACTTTAATATTTTTTAATGTATTAGTGTTTTATTAATGTATTCTATTAATAACATTACTAATTAATTAATTGATACATTACTAATTTTACATTCGTACATTACAATATATATTATTGTATTAATACTTTAATTTAGACATTAATTTTACATTTGTACATTACAATATATATATTAATGTATTAATACTTTAATTTAGACATTATATTAATGTATTACCATTAATTAATTTAGATAATTAATACTTTAAGTTAGTAATTTAAATTAATACATTAAGTAATAAATTAAGTAAGTAATTTAATTTAAATTATATTAAGTAATAACTTAATATATTAAATAGTTTAAATTAAGTTGTATTAAGTAAGTAATAGCTTAATATATTAAGTAATTTAAATTAATAAATTAATACATAAATGTATTAATTTAGTAGCTAATACATTAAGTTAGTAATTTAGAAATTATATTAATGTACTAATACTTTAACAATATTAAGTAATAATTTTTTAACAAATTATTGATTATTTAATATATTAATATATTAATTAAATAATACAATAATTAATAATATATTAATACATTAATATACATTATTACATTAATAATTAATTAATCTAGTATTATTATATAGGTATTAATATATTAATGGTTGTCCCCATGACATGTTGATCGTCAACTAGCAACAACCACTTTATAAAAGTGGTTGATATATGTTGATCGGCGCCATTTTTCACCTTTCCAAACTAATGGCATCGAACGACGTATATTAACCACTTTTATAAAGTGGTTGTTGCTAGTATGGATATGACCATTCACCTATGGTTTAATAATGATTTTACATGGTTTAATGATGATTATGGTACGTTGATTCTACTTTTTTATTTTAGCATAAGCATAATATTTTAGTGGATTCGATATTATTATATGGAATATTTATCCTTCTTTGAATGTTTTTCTTAATTCATTTTTAAATCATTTTATCTTTCACATTTCTTACCTTTTTGGTGATTTGATTTGATTTCATTGTCAGGTTTTCTCATGCCTCTCTGGGATTTCCCATTGTTAGATTTTATATTATCAAAAATCCATGATTGATATTTTTTCTTATGAGATTGGCATAGATTATGTATTACTGGAACACTTATATGTTTGTACATTCTTCAATATTAGACTGTTGTCATTAGCCATTTACATCCTCGTAACAAGCGTTAAATATTAAATTTACTTGATTTTGTATTGTTCGCAATTAGTGTTCGACATGCCCTAGATTATGTACAATGGAACACTTATCTATATCTACTCGCACACACTCTCTCTCTACGTCCATCCCCCCTCCCTCTCTCCCCATCCCTCCCACTATCTCTCCTCTCTCTCTCTCTATCTCTCTCTACTACATCTACTATCTCTCTCCCACCTCTCTCTCTCTCTATCCCCCCTCTTGGTCTTCCTCTCCCACCCTCTCACACTCTCAAACAATCCATATATACCCTCTTCTCTCTTTACCTCTTACATATTACCCTCTCTTTGTCATTCTATATATCCCCCTTCCTCTCTCTCCCCCTCTCTCCCCACCTTGCTCTCTTTTCTTCTATCTAACCCCCTGCCCTCTCTCGCCCCCTTCGTCTCTCTATCTCTCTCTACCCCCCTCGCTGTCTCCCTCTCTCTCACTCTCACACACTCTCTTTTTCTTCCCCTCTCCCCATATCACGCCCTCTTTCTTTATCTCTCTTCACCCCCCTATATACATCGCAAGGAAATAAATTCCCTTGACCTAGACATGTCAAAACCTACACCTAGACCTAGACATGGTAAGAACTAGACCATGACCTAGACCTATACGATTACCATAATGTAGACCATGACATAGACCTGAAGCTATATCTATAACATGACCTAGAACATGACACAGAGCTAGAGCTAGACTTATACCATGACCTAGACCCCCTAGCTCCATCTAATCATAGTCATAACCTATACTCGACCCTTAACTACCTCCACACACAATCCCTAAGTTCACTATGAATAAAACTCTTGTTAAAGGCCCCAAAACCCTTGGACTCATATCACCCACATCTTGGTGCTCTAACCATTGCTCTATGCTTCAAAACACTTTCAATCCTAAGCCCTTAGGTCTTAGTTGTCCCCAAACCCCTATACATATTTATTCATATAGATGTTTGGTCTATAATAAATGTTATATATGTTTCATTAAGAGCGTGCACACACTCTTGTGACTTGAAATCCTTGTGAGTGTGCACTCATCCACGCTCAACAGGAATGTGTGTGCATTCCTAGAACATGCACACACTTTAGTGTGAACTCATTTTAGGAACACATGTGTGTTCTTGCTGGGCATTTTAATGTTCCAAGAACACTCCTCTACCTCATATATCTCAATCCCGACATATTCATGCCCAACATATGAATACAAAAATAGTAGGAACAGATGGGTTTTTTGTTTTTTTTTGTCTTGTTGTTTAATTCATAGACAATTTTGTGCTATTGCAAGAAAATTGTGGGACGAATTGGAAGACAAAATTGTCCAAGTGGAATTGGAATTGTTGGTTGTGTCTTCTTGTGTACTCTTGGAATTGGAAGACACATTTGTCCAATTAGAATTCTTAGTTTTGTCTTATTGTGTAATACCAATTCAAATTTGTCCAGTTGGAATTGTTAGTTGCGTCTTCTTTTGTAATACCAAGACAGATATGTCCAAATGGAATTGTTAGTTTTGTAATAACAAGACATATTTATCCAACTTGAATTGGAATTTTTAGTTGTGTCTTCTTGTGTAATACCAAGACAAATTTCTCCAGTTGGAATTGAAATTATTAGTTGTGTCTTATTTTGTAATACAAAGACAAATTTGTCCACTTTGAATTGGAATTGTCAGTTGTGCCCTCTTGTATAATACCAAGACAAATTAGTGGTGGGGTGCTTGGAAGCCAATTTTTCTCTTTAAACATGGGGAACCAAAAAATTCGAGAAAGAAAGTCCTCGAGGAAAGATAAACCCATCGAAAAGGTAGAAGAAGAAAGAGAAAAGGAAAAATTATGTATGTCAAAGAACAAACTTTCAAAAGAGGGAAATCCAATTTCTAGAAGAATATATGCAATTGTTGTTTCTCCTCCATCACCACAAGCATAGTGAAAGAGTTCAATAAAGATCAATCCATGCAGTATCTCATCAAGAAAACTTGTTGTGGATGACCAGATGGTGGAGGATTTTCTTGGAGCTAATTGTACAATGGATGAAATTAGAGAGGCAACTGGTGCACAACATTGTGGTGAAGAAGTTCTTGTGGTGCAACCTCTTGTTGGGCAGTCAGGCATTCTAGAAACTAGTCAATCCCATGTCCATTATCCTCCCAAATTTGATCCATCGGTGATTTAAGGGGAAATAACTGCAACATTGTTAACTCCGCAACATGGAGGTCAAGAGTGCTAGAATAGGGGTTCATCATCCCTACCTATATTGAGCAGTGTGCGACGAAGAACCCCTAAATGCATTTAGGTGGATGAAAGTGGTCTAGCATCACTTAAAGGTAAGTTACCTAACTATACTATTCATTATCATTATTATAAAATCATTAAATAATATTTTGAACCAAAATCCAATGCCGCTAAATGTCAATTATTTTTGTCTTTGTTAAAATCTAGAAGTTTGACTGTTTTTAGGAAAATTTTAGGCATTAAAACAAACAAAAGTTTAGAAGCAAGTCATCATATTGTTAGAAACCTTGTAGATTCTTTTCAAAGACTTGGTAATAAATCTCGTTCTGAAGACCAAAATGTAGCCCGACATGTCTTGTCACAATCAATTGTTAGCAAGATAACAAGAAAACATTGTTTACTACAACAAACCTATCATCTTATGAAATGCAATACAAAAAACCTTATATAGTATTCTCATAGACGAGATAGCCTCGAAACAGGTGACCCAACAAATTTTTGGGCGTTCACTGGTAGGATACCTCATTAGGACATGAAGTTAATTGGAGAATTCAAGGGACTATTACATGATTTATGGCATGAGAACACTAGACCTTCTTCCAACCAAAAATATGTACTGAAATTGAGAAGGGAATCTAGGGACCGTGAACCCCATATTAAACACTTTTTTGACATTACACAGGAAAAAATTGTATGAGAGATTCAAGACAATACACAGTGCACTTAACTTGGGCCAACGATCTTTCCATTAATGAAAGACTTGGTATGTTCGAATAAACACAATTCATAACACATGTTGTTGTAGATATCACATTGAGTATGGTTATTATTATGAAACACACACACACACACACACACACACACACATATATATATATATATCATGTTTTGCATAACACCCTTTTGTAGGAATACTCAATTATATTATCGCCGCCATCATCTAGAGACTTTATTCATAGCATCTTGTGTACAAGTCCGAAGAGTTGTACATTTTATCAAAAAACCTTCTTAGATGGGACATGCCCTAAGTGCGGTGGAATGGCATTACTAAGAAAGTGCATCCATGTAAGAGATGAGAATGAATTGGGGAGGAAAGAGGTTTCTTTGAAAATATTTAAATATGTCGCATATGATATTGATGGAGGGTAGGAAAGAAAAAAGATACAACTTGTGACTTCCCAGGTACGATTATGTGGCGTCATGAAGAATTTCATCGAAAAGACACGACAATATGTTCAGCATGTGCATGTGGCTCAATGGAAGGACGAGCATTTTAAAATATGCAGAGATACATTTCATGTTGGTATTGTGTTATCAGTGGTTGATTTTGTTGAGAACTGCACCCTTAAACTACAAAATGAGATTCAAAATCAATATTATCACTTAGATAAAGTTAGAATAATGGTCCATATCACATGCATGCATGGGTCGAATAGTAATGAATAAAACATAGTTATATTGAAGGAGTGTCACTTCTACATAAGTGATGAATGATGCAATGTCTTAGCCTACATACAACATTACTTTCAATTGTTTTACAATCACCTTAAGAAGAAGAACATATAGATGGATCAACATTGGATTTGGTTAGATGGTTGTGCAAGCCAGTTGAAAAATGATCATGTATTTCAATGGTTGTGTATGTTTCACAAAAAACTCAAGGTACCACACATTTGGAACTATTTCGAGTCCAGGCACGGGAAAATGGGAGCATGATGGAGAAATCGCATGCATAAAAAGAGCGTTACATAGAAAATAAATGAAGTTCACTACTACTTCCCTCATTCAAGATGTGAAATCCAATGTTGAATGGTGTTCTTGTAACGTCCCCCATCCAGTCTAAAGGAAATTATGATGCAAAATATAGATAAAAATGAAATTTATGCTAACTAATTTAATTCATTTACTGTTAACTCATCTCTTGTAGCTTTCAAATACAAATTAAAACAGATTTAAATACTATCTATAACCAAAAAATAGAAGCATATACATAATGCTAATAATTAACATAAAATGAAGCTAAACAACTCATTAAAACAACATATAAATCACTTCCAAATACACAGAGTTCATGCACAACAATTAAACACATAATTTAACACAACAACAAGATAAACCACTTATATTTTCCCAATAGTTGTGCAACCATTTTCTTGGGAAAGATGTTCCACCCAACCATAGACTAACTATTCCAAATATCAAAAACCAGTCACCCCTAAGCTGAGGCTAGGAATCCAAAAAAGAGGGTGGTCTCTCACAGTCCATGCACAACTGATAAAACTCTCAACCCAACTGATATTCTCCTACAACTACCCCTCTTTTCCACCAACTATCTTCCTCTTGACCTGTTCAACCCAAGGAATGTACCACTTCGTTGATCTCATCCCCTTGGGTGTCTCATTCATTTATCAGGGTCTCTCTAGTACAAGTATCTAGGATTATATCAACTGAAAACTCAAGGGAAACTGTTGCAAGGAAAACTATCAACAAACCAACAAAAAAAACTTGTTGTTTTAGTGAAACTCACACAGGAATTCACTCTTCAGGCCTGACAACTGGGCTCTTTAGTTTTCTAGCTCTAATTCACTCTAATTTCACTCCAACGTGCTATAAAATTCTCCATCCATGGTTGCATTAGCTTCAAGTTCTGTTTCTTTCTCTCCCTTATTTCCCATGCACAAACTTATTTTCCTAAAAACCTATTGTCCCAACCCATACAAATTTTCTCTCTTTGGATTGCATTTATTGACTCAAACTCTTCCCCAAGATGATTTTACTCAACCCCCATGTTCCCAATAACTTTTGGATGTGACCACTCACACCCACCCTCTTACATGTATTCAATTATTGGCTTTGGGAACACTCAATCATAAATGGGAAGTTTCATATAGAAATAGCAATTTTAGGAAAATGGGTTAAATTAATATACATTGGTATTCCTCCCTTGGACCCCTCTTGGCCATTATCCTAGACACTGCCCCCTCTTGTGAATTAATTCAAACCGCATCTCTTTTCCATCTCCCCTTAGCAGTTGACATCACATTTTTATTAATAAAACAAGGAAATACAATTCACATATGATATTTCTTTGGTCGCAACCACACATTATATCTACATAAGAATTAATTAAACCAGGGATTATAGTGGGATGTTACATTTCTTCAGTAATGGGAGAGGTAAAATTAACCTATGAAGACCAATCACACAGGAAAGGACATGTACATAGATATTTTTTCGATGTGGTCAATGCAGATCAATCACAATCATATGAATGCAAAAAAATCGAGGACACTCATGGATTCCATTCAGTTCAAACATTAGACAATGCAATAGTTGAAATATGGACGAGAAAAATATCTTGCTTCTATGATCCATGTAGTAGTAATGAATGGGATAATTGTGAATCAACAGAATGGGTTGATAGATGTGATCGTGTATCACTCCCCATTAGTCAATGTAAAACTATGGAATTATCCTAGTTGGAGGAGGACCAATCAAGTATTTTAGCATATTATGATCATGTCTTAGATCTTGTAATGTCAGGTTCATTGAAAAATTCTATTAAATTTTGAATAACTAGCATCAATGTTGTATGCTTTGGTCATTTAGTGGACTCACGTGTTGGCACTCCATTTTTTGTAGGGCACATATAAATTCCTTTCCTTACCAAGACATGGCATGACATTCCTTGCTTTGTCATTCCATGCCATTCCATTCCTTGCCATGCCTTGCCTTACCATGCCATGTCATGCCTTGCCTTGCCTTACCAAGACATGTCTTTCCTTTCCATGCCATGTCATGCCATGCCTTGGCATGCCTTTCCTTTCCTTGCATTTCCATTCCATTCTATGCCATTCCATGCCATGCCTTTCCTTACCATGCCATGGCTTGGCTTGGATTTCCTTACCATGTGTGGTAATCTAGGGAAAAACAATGAGATTTATCGATAGATCCTTACATAAACATCATATAAGATACATACACACATATAGACATAGATAAATACATACAAAACTAATGAGAGCCAAAAGAACAGTACTTTATTATATGGTATAACACTACAACACCATTGTATAAAACCTATCACATTAATCTACTTGAGCTTTCATGTTCTTGTATATTAATACTCCTTTCAAGAAGTTGTAACTACTTAATTTCCTGGGTTGGTCAATATAAAAAATACTTCGACCAACCACTACTTCTGATTTCGACGGTCGACCGACTAATTCTTAGTCGACCGTCGGGTCTAGTCAACAAATTTGAATAGCCCCTACAACATCTCCCCACACCTCAATTCCTTGCTTGTCCCAAGCAAGAGGGGAGTATACAAAATTAATTTTCCATACTTTGATTACAAAATTACAAAATTGAGAAATAGAATATGGAGAGAGAGAGAGAGAGAGAGAGAGAGAGAGAGAGATGCAATAAGAGGAGATAAAATATTCATATCGTGGACCAACTTAAAGTGTTATTTCTGACTTCTCTATTGTGTCTAGACTTCCCTTGCCAGTCTCATTGACTTCCTTGATCTGTTCACTTTCTATACTAATTTTGAAGGTGGTTTGAATGATGCTAGGGTATGACTGTTTCGTTTGTTGTATGAAATCACACCACATGATGATCCCATGTTGTTCTTATAGATTTAATATTTTCAACTAGGAAATCATTTCAACTTTTTATTCTATATCGGATGTCTGAATTGTACCCTAATCTTGGTCAAATTTTTGTTCTATGACCTGCAATTTATATTTGAGTTGGTTGAGATGGTCAGTTGCTTGGTCGATTTCCAACTACACTTTGTGTACCTCCTTCTATCATTCCTTTTCTTGTTGTGGGAGTTGTAGCTCCACTACTTTTTCTTTTTCCAGTTATGTGGTGAGGGATTCTTTGATTTTTCTACAAGTCCTCGATTTTATTTCTCTTCTATACTTTCGACTACAACCTTTTGTATCCAACATTTTCTAAATGCATCTGCAAAATGGATCAGCCATTCACTTACCACAAAATTCAGTGGGATAGATTGTTTGGTCAATTTGTCTATATTCTACTTGAATTCTTTAAGATTATCCTATTCTATCACCAAGGCTATGTCCATCTGCTCTTGAGTTTTTGAATTTCCTTGGCTATTAATTCACATTGTTGTCTGACTTCGTCTTTATATTTTTGCAGAGTCACTACTTGTTGTTGGTATTTTGTATTGGTTTTGATCAACCTTTCAATTATCTCTTTAAATTCTTCTAAGGGGTTATGTGCCTCTGGTATCTTCTCTATCCCCTCATGCAACCTAACTTATTCTCTACACTCCTGCAAGATGTTATTTTATTCTTGTTTTAATTTCTCGACCCAACTTCCTTCTTTGAGCACCTTCTTCCACCTCCTTGTTCATTATTTCAAAATAGCTTCCTATAAGTCAAATAGGTATTTGTCAGAAATAGTGGTCGATTCGAACATGGATTCAACTATGGAAACCGATGGGATGGTTAGGAGGGTTTTTCTAATAGTGATCATGGGAAACTACTTTTTCCTTTGTTTATCTACATATTTTGAGGGATGATTATATTTTTCCACCATCTGCTATGTCGTTGGTATGCTCTTTTCAATTGTTTTTTCTTCCTCTTGCTGATTGTTTTGCACTTCATTGTCCAATGTGTCCTGAAGGTATTGGGTTGGACTGTTTGTGTTATTATGCTCAGAATCAATAGGATTGACCTCAGGGAAGTGCCTCTCATTCTGTAGGTTCTCCAATGTTTTTGTCTGTATGTCCAGGATGTCACTTCCTAGCTACAATTCCTTATTAATCTAGCAAGCATCCACTTGTTGTGTTTTTCTTGTTCACAAGATGTCTTCCTACTAATCCAAAGCCTCGAATGGGTGAATCACTTGATTTTTTGTTTGGAGGGATGGATTTCCTTCTTGTATTGACTCAACTTGTTGGTGTGGTGGAGTTTGTTCCTTGGTCGACTGATGTTGTATCGACTCAGTGTGTATTTCCTCGACCGACATCTGCTGATCTATGGTTTCAATATCAACATTGTTTGACTTGACTGGATGATCGGATTCTGTTCCTTTCAATGACTCAGTGACTATGAGGTGCCTTTTCTTTTTCTTTGATGGTCATTATTCTACAATGAGTATTGGATCTGCTGGGGGTGATTCTCTAATTAGGACAATTGTTGCATCGGGTGTTCTTTTCTTACTTGGTGTTGTTCTCAGCCTCAACTCCAATTCTATCATAGTTTTCATGACCTTTCTCAGGCTGACAATAGTAGTTTTGATTTCTATTTTTTTTTGTATTTCTATCCCTCTTGTTTCGATTTTCTTGATTGTGCTCTTGATGTCCTTGACCTCCTGATTTTGTTCCTTATATTTCTCCATAACCTCCTTCATTCATGGTCCAATGGAGGAACTGTATATTTTTTCATGATGACAATGTCTTGTCGAGTTTGCTTTATCTTATAGACAATATTAGTGGTAATACTTGACAATTTCTCTTGGATGATGGGGTCATTGAAGTTGATTCCCTCATTCGATTGGAATGTTTCCATCCAAATTTCCTCTGTGTCTATTTCTAGCTCTTCTTCCTCAATGGCCTTTTTTCCCTTGTTCTTTTTGGTTGGTTGCTTTCTTTCACCTGGGGATGGATTTGAAGGTACAACTATCAAGGATTGTAAATCCTCAATGAAAGGAATTTCATATAGAGTTTCTTCTCTTTATTCTTCTTGCTCCCCATCAGTCAGTGGTAATACTAAAGGTACCCTTGTCTATTGTGCTTCAAGGGGAATTTCTATCTCTTGGTTGATTTGCCTTTCCATCTCTATGAAAATTTCTTATGTTGTTAGTTGGTAGTGTAGTTATTTTGGCTCTGGTACGGAATCGAATCTACACAACAACTTTGTCCAGTCGAGGTCAAGTTGAATATGGTAGGGTGATGGTAACGTCCCACATACTAATTTTTCGACCTAGCATCTATGTGTATTGTCTTTCAAACATGCAACCCATAGTTGAAATATCTCTTGTGGTTGCAGTGAGCTTGACATGCCTGTTTTATTAAATGACAAGACTATGTACTTCTCCATTGTTAGGAATTTCTTAACTGTAAATGTTGGATCTCCGACGGGACCGTATTGTTCCATTGATAGCCAAATTAGTAATGAGGGAAATTTCATGGCTTTTCCAGAATCTTGGCATCCTTTGCAGTTGGTTTTGATTGTGTAGGCTAGGTGTTCTTCCCATTTGAACCTTTCAACATTATTATAAAATTGTTCTATTGATTCGACCATTTTCATTTTTACATCTGATTCTGGACCTACCAATGTGAAGCACAAAGACATTATTATTCTAGTCTAGCAGACTCTTAAGTTAGTGATTTTATTAATCAACGACCCCTTAGAAATTTTCGATGTTGTCGACCCGTCAAAAATTGCATCCATTCGTTGGTTTTGGACAACTTCAATACCTTGGCCCCTGTCTTCGGAATACTTGTAATGTGATAGATAATTCTACATGTTATTGTTATTTTTTGGTCTAGCCAAAGGTATCCTTGATGATACTGAATAACAATGAACGTCTCTTCTTCTTCCTTCCATCATCCCATGTTGATGATTTGTGGGGATCCAAGGATGTGTCTAATACCTTCTTTTTCTAGGAATTTGGTTTCTTCTTTCCAATTTCCTTCATGCATTTCCCATTCTGTGAAATTTTGCCAATGTTTTCTCCAATCTACTTCGTCTATTCTCAACTGCTAGATATTATGCATTTGGATTTTCAGCAGCAATTTAGTCACTAGGTTAATAACTTGTCTTGATCTTGAACCATCCATTATGTTTCTGACTTGACCTCATATCCTTGACATTTGTGGATCTTGATCACTGGTTTCAGGAAAAACTAGTGAACTTGTGCGTTCAATCGACTATGTACTCTTCTCTATACTTAACTGTGAAGGTGAAAATAATAATGAAGCAAATTCATAGGCTTCTTCGATATTTATAGTTGGTACCGAAAGCATCTGGTTGAATGCGTCTAGTTGTTATCAGATTTTCCTTCATAAATATCGGTGATACAACAAAATTGAATGAGTGGACATTTATATCATTTCTCAACTATAATCCATTCATGTCCCATCAGTCATTAATTTATAGATATTGTGAGTGGATGTCACACATAGCATTGAAATTATGTGTTATGTGAGTGACTGTGCAACGATCATTTTTGTGTTGTTGGTCATTAATGTTCTTGTCGGTCATTACCTGTCTGGAATAAAATGTGCTTTCTTTGCTGACGTCATTGTTTCCTCGGTCGATGTTATCCTAGGTTTGATCGATGAGGTCTCCTCTGTTTATACATCTTCGATACATGGGACGACCGATCGATATTATTGAGTTGTCTTGTTCTTTATTATTGGGGTGACTTAGTCAATGTCTTTGGTAGATTGTATTCTCGTTCATTTTCCTATGTTTATCTACATCTGATTGATGTCGTCATTCACCATGCTAGTTTGATTCATTCTCTCTTATTCATTGCTCACTTGATCTACACTCACTTGTTGTTGATCTTATCTTCTCACTCGATTCTCTTTTCATAAGTATTTGTCGTAAGTTGGTTGACGGGGTGGAATGTTGGGAATATTTTATGCTTCTTCATCTAGGGATCAACCATGGGCTACTTTCTCTCTCCATTATACTTTATTATTTCTTTTATTTGATTCCATGATGGTCCTTTAAATACTTTACCTTTTCAGTTTCGCATACCTGAATTTTTCCAACTATTTTTTGTTTATTAAATTTAAGCAGGGTTTATTCTCGTAAGTATAATTAGTTGATTTATTTGATTTTAGTTAGTTCTTGATGGTAATTCCCTGCTAAATTTTTCCAATAGGGTTCTTTTCTTTTACACATGGTACTTCTTTAGGTGGGCACCATTAGTTAATTTCTTAAATGGTTTCCCCATTAATGTTCGGAGTTGGACTGCTTCGACTGGTTGAATATCTTCTACAACATAAGGTCCAAGCCATGTTGTCTCTAATTTTCTAGGTTTACCTTTTATGTGATTGTCATATAACAAGACTATATATCCTTATTTTATATCTTTTTTCTTTATATGTCGATCATGCCATGCTTTTTGTTTTTTCTTTTGAACCTCTTGGTGATGTATTGTGATTAATATTCCTTCTTCCAGTTTGTTTAATTGATATAGTCGATTGTTTACACTTTTTCTTTCGTCAAATTGTCTACAGCCGCAACCCTATCTGAATTGGTCCAAAATTGTAAAGAGATAATAACTTCTTGTCCATAGACGAGCTTGAACGAAGTCTTCCCATTCGATTGTTTCTATGTTGATCTATATGCCCAAAGTACTATATGAATCTTTTCATCCCAATCGTCTTTGTTGAGTCCGCAAATCTTTGTGATTCCTTTGTGTAATGTTTTGTTAAATAATTCGACCTCCTCATTTGCTTGTGGACTATAATTTTTTTTTCTTCTATGGTCGATCAAAAACTTTTCCAGTAGGACTTTAATTGTTTCATTCATGAAGTGAGTTCCTTGAACACTTATTAATGTCAGAGGACACCCAAACATTGTAATTATATTATGGTATATGAATTTTGTTTCTATATTTTAGTACAAGATTGGACTAGCTCAACTTCTGCCCACTTAGTCACGTATTCGACCAAAGTAATGATGTACTTGGCACCAATTATTTTTCCCTTTGTGGAAACGTCCTGACAAAGTCGATAGCCCAAATTTTGAATGTTCGGTTGTGGTTTATTGAACTTAGTGGCATTTCATTTTTCCACAGGGTTGTGCAAGCCTTTGATAACTATCACATATTATTACTTGGTCCCGATAGTATTTATTCATAGTTGACCACCACAGGCTTGCTTGTGGTATATTTTTTGGCTGTCGTGTCAGCTTGAAAGTGGCCCCCGACTACTCCTGCATGAGCTTCATTGATAATATCGTCCCTTTTTTTCTCAGGCACACATCTTCTTAAAACATCATCAATTCCAATTTTGTATAAATATCCATTTATGATTGTGAAAGGTGCATCTTTGAGGGATAAATCTTTCTTTTTTCTTGTTGGGGGGTCCTCTAGGGCCCTTCCTTCTTCTAGGAAATTAGCAATATCTTCTAACTCTTTAGGGGTAGATTTGACTCGAAATAAATGTGTGTTTGAGAGATCATCATCGATGCCTTTTGGGTCTTCTCCTGTTTCCATTCATGATAGGTGGTTAGGTCGGACATTTTTTTTCCTCAATGGTATGATTATTTTGGATTCAAATGCTTGAAATAAGAGTAACTGATGAAAAATCCTTTCTTGATGGAATGGTTTATTGACCAAGTATTTCAGTTCTTGATGGTCTATAAAAAAATGTGAAGGGATTTGTAAGTAAGTAGTGACGAAATTTTTGTAGAGAAAATATCATTGCTAGGGCTTCCCTTTCCATAGTCGAATAATTTATTTCTACCTTATTCAGTTTTGACTTTCATATTCATTTGGATGATCAATTGTGTCTTCGTATGGTTGTGCTAATACCAACCTGGTGGCTACATTGGATGCATTGACATGGACATGCAATTTTCTCGACTAGTCTGGAAATTTTAGAATGGGGACTTCGACCAACTTATTTTTTAAGAATTCGAACGATTCTTGACAATATTGTCTCCATGTAAACTCAACAGCTTTTCGCAAGATCTCATCTATTGGAAAGGTGATGTCCGAATAGTGGCATATAAAATTCCTATAATTTCCAGTGTGTCCGAATAAAATTTTAATTTATTATTGATTCACAGTTGGCTTTAGATCGAGGATAATTTTAATATTTTCCATGTCCACATTTACTCCCTCTATAAAAAGCATGTGTCCTAGAAGGATTCCAATTGGTGTGGAAAATATGCATTTCTTGATGTTTAGTGATAGTCAAATTTGTCTACAGTGTTTTGGCATAAGTCGAAGCCATTGTATATGATTTTTGAATAGAATATATATTGTCCAGTTGTTGAAATATACAACCATAGTTTTATAGATATACTCTTGAAATTCCTTAACAACTATTCTCGAAAAAACTGTTGTCGTGTTCTTAAATCTAAATGGCATGAATCTGTAGGTGAAGGATCCAAATTCCCAGACAAATGTTTTTTTCGATTGGTATTCTTTTCTATTGGCACCTAGTCATAACCTGAGAACCCGTTAGTGAATAAATTTAATTCATGAACAATGAATTCATTGATGATTTTATCAGCAAAGGGTGTGGGGAACAGATCTGTCACGGTCAGTTTTTTGAGTCCCCAGAAATAGACACAAGTTCTTAATTTTTTTGGATCATGTTTCTTTGGTTGCAACACCATGGGAATTTCCCATTCTGCCTTGTCAATAGGGTAAATAATAACTTCTTGTAACATTCCTTTGATATCTTTATGGATGATTGATTTATATTTATGCACTATTTTGTATGGTCGTTTCTTGATTGGATTTGCTCATGGAATAAGTTCAATCTTCATTTCGTCCATTTCCTCTACAAGTCCTTTCAAATCCTTGTAGTCTTGCACAAAAATGTCTTGATATTATTTTAATAGGCTGACTTTGTCAATAATTTGTTTGTCGAACCAATAATTAACTATTTGTACCATTTTTGGTCGATCATCATTTGATATGTCAAATTATGTTGTTTTGATTTCCACATCCATCCATTCTGGTGGTTTCACTTCATTGAGGTAGAATTCACCTTCTTCAATTTTTGTGAAGATTTATGGGAAGTTGGGTTGTTCCTGGTGTTATTTTTGTTCTGTGGCTATATTTAACACTGAATTCACATGGTTTTTCAATGTTGGGTGGTCTTTTCCACTGGAAGCTTTGTCCTGGCCATTTTATATTTTCCATGTCGATCCTTTGTGCGGTCAAGATTTCTTTGTTTTCTACCGACACAGAATTGCAAGTTGATGTCAATCCTAAATCAACTGACATATTTGGTTTTTCCTTCTGTACAACTGGTGATAGACTTTCTAGAAATATTTTTATTTATTGTGCTTCATCTCTCAGGTGTTCCTCTTCTGGATTAAATTCAAAGTCTAGCACAAAATTTTATTTAATTTCAGCCTAGTTTGATGTATGGCCACAAGTTTCTACAATATTATACCATTTTTTTGGTATTTCATCTAATGTACATGGAAACATATGGGGCCACACCTTTTCATATTTATATCTTATTTTTTGCCACTCGCTTTCACAGTGTTGAATATGCTCTACCGAGTCATACCCAATTCTGAAGGTGGGAATATCTACGACTTTGGACAATTCCTTATCTCCAAATCATTTGACGAAGTACGTCAACATAGTCGACCATGTTTGTAATATGGGGGAATGTGTTTCCCACCATCTTACAAGTTGTCCTGTGAAATTTTCCACAAGGCTCTGCGTCCTCCCTTGCTCTCCTATGGATTTTTCTACTTCTTCAATATGAGTCGAAGGTGCATATCATTCATTGCATCATAATCATTTACTTATTTGATTGTTGGTCGGTATAAGAGTGGGAGTTTGTTGAATTTTTCTTTCATACACTTTTGGTATGGCCTAAATTAAGTAGCACGTACTAAGATGTTTCTTTGGAATGATTTCAATAGATCAACAATATTTCTCATGTGCTTCGCAATTCTCAATTTTCCAGTTATATAAGGAAGAGACAGAATTATGCCCGGACGACATGGGATATTCTCTCAAAATATATCCTTCTGTAGTCGAATCTACATAATATTTTTGTTCCCTGTTTATCTATTACAAGCACCATTCTTCTTGATCTTCATACCATGATTCCATCCATGGTTTTCCTTCCTTTGGATCCAAAGGAATGATTATTTTCCTCCCACTTCCTTTCAAGTTAATTTTATCTCTTTCAAGGGAGATAGTTTCTTTCATTTATCGACCCCGTGGTCGAATGATAAGAGCTCCATATGTTGGCATTCCTTCGACGAGTTCAATTACTTCAGAGTAAACCAAAGTCGCTATTCTCATAATTTGAGTGTCTACATTTCTCAATATTCCAATCGGTTCTATTAATATTTGATTGGATAATTTAAGATAGCTCATAGTGGGTGATAGGGTGGGTTGACCCATTCATATCCATGCTTCTCTTGGAAAAATATTTACTTGAGATCTAAAATCAATGACCACCTGATTGATCATCAATCCCTCAATCTCCAAGTCGACTCGTGGATTGTATTATTTATGTTTATAAGAGAGGTGCCTTGCATCCTTGGTCGGTCTTTGGCCATCTTTGTATTCACATAATATGTTGAGTAGGTCCAACAATCAACCTACTGAATTATTTTCTTGTAGGGGATGCATACATTCTTGGATGGTGTCTTCATTTCGTCTTCCCAAGTTTTGTTGAACTTCTTCGGAATTCTTGAAGAAATCAATAGCTTCTCTCATGATTTTTTCTTCTTTGACTGGATTTGGGAAGGTATTAGATTTCCTTCTTTACTGATATTGTAGTGGAGTGTTAATATATCGTCTTGCACCCGACCTTGTAATGATATGTAAGTTTTTTCAGTTCATCACCTCCTCCTTGGATACTGCATGTAGTAGATTGGCATTTTTTATTGGCATGATTTTATCGAGTACTATTGAGAAGTGTTCTAAAGAGTGGTCTCTAACGCCGCATATATTGAAAAATTTAAAATGAATTCTATGTTTTATAAGGAAATGTGGACTAATGTGATCATCTTTCCAACAATTGAAACAATATGGTCATCCATGACCTCGATCTTGACCATTGAATTCACAACATCCACCTCGACCTTGACCATGACTGTAGTAGTCATCTCTTCGACCATAATTGTTTGCTTGATCGATGGTTTATATATTGTAGATTGTTCATACATTAGTATGATTCTGAGCATTTAAATGTGGCTCAGACCCCCTTCTCCTCTTGGATCACGTGACCTCCGGATCTAGGATAGTTCTTAAACACTTGAGTCGGATTGACTCTTGGACCCCCTTGGAACCCGACAAATTCTACCACAGGTATTTCTTTCTCCAAAGTGTGGGTCCTCTCAACCACGCAACTCTCTCTTCTTGGCCCTTTTAAGAAAGTTGGTGGTGACACTCTCTCTCTGTTCCAGGCCCTTTATATCATGTGACCTCGGGCTATGACTCGGAGCTCAATCACACAAAGAGCTTTGGGCTTCGGGCTTCGGCTCTTTCCATGGTAGCCAACTCTTACATTCCCAAGCTCTGAATCAGTGGACTCAACGCGCGAGGATTAATGGTCCTCGTCCCTCCTTCTGATCAACGACTGCGATCTCTTCAGACTTCGTCTGTCGGTATTCTCTCGATATTATCCTCTGATATCTCCCATAGTACTATTCCACCAGATCGACAGACTTCTTCCATGCGTCCCTTCCATATCCAATGGTCTGGATTCAAACAGCTCTTCGCAACTTCACGAATATCATTTTTTTCTCTTTGCAAACCTCACGAAGCTCCAACTTCCAGATCTCCTGATCTTCTTCCACCTGTCTCCTCTCAACGATGGATTATTTTACGGTCTTCGGGACTTCGGAAACTCCTCGACCTTCTTGCACAATTAGCGCAATTTCTTCTCGAGACTTAGACTGTTCTTGATCTTCTTCTACACAAATTCTTCTGTGACTTTTCTCAGCTTGAAAACCTTCAAGGTTCCCAGTTCCTCTGCATCCTTCAGTGGAATTTCTCGTGCCCTCCCAGTGATATAAAAATGAAAAGGCTTGTATGCTTGAAATATTTGCAAGTTTTTAATTATGTGTGCTTAGGAAAAATGATCAATTTGCAAACACATAAACTATAGAAATTTCACATTCAAGATGCAAATAATAACCAACAAATAAAAGTGAACAGTAAACACATAACACAACAAATGATAAAGGAGTTCACCCCTCTCTTGGCCTACATCTCCCGGTCCATCTTCCAATGGATCTTTTATATTATTTTCTCAAAGTGATAAATTTAGTGCTTTACAGTGCTCAAAATTCCAAATAGATGGCTCCAATGGCTCCAGAACATCCAAAAACCCCTAGCTGGGATTTTTCGGCACCTGGTTTGGCCAGAAACGAAGAAGATAGACCTCTTGGAAGTTTTATCCTTCAATATTGTTGTCTCTGGTTCTCCAAATCACACCTCTATGTGAGTAACCCAACTTCTGGGTTATTCCCATGCCTAAACCCAGCATGTGCGTCGTCTTCCACAAATCACGCAATTTGTTGCATTGTTAGGGGACTTAACACCCAAATCGGCGGAGGTTCTTAGACGCATGGGTCATGTGACCACGTCCCCACGCATTTGTTGGGTACTTTTTGCAATGGACAAGGAGGTGACAAGTGTCGGGCGTATGGAGAGATCCATTTTCAAGCTCATTTGTGGTAGTGACAAGTGTCGGGCGATAGGGAGAGACTCATTTGCAAGTTTAAATCCCACGCAAACATGTGTGAGGTATAGTCATATGGTATGGTGTATACGATCAGGGGTTGGGGCTAAGCCCAACCCAGACCCTATGCCAAAACACAACACAACAAGTTTAAATATATATCAAACCAATATATTTTAAGAACTATGGTGTGGGCGCACCGGTAGCCTAGCCTTTTCCAAACACTTGCCATGTGTGGGAGGTTCGGGGTTCAACCCTCACAGAATTTGCATGAATTTTACCATATACCAAGGTGCCACGTGGAAGCCTATGTCTGGGCCACATGTCACCACACAATTTGCCAAAAAGGATGCCACGTTTCAAAAATTTATTCGCCCATGTGTCTACCACTCGACTACCAACTCAGCACTGCCAACTTAGTGCTACCAACTCAGCTGCCACATGTGGGTCCATACCTTGCCACTTCATCCTATATGGACTGTACGGATTGTATAGTCAACAAAATTTTGTTTGTTTGGCCAAATGAACAAAACATGATATCTCACTCATTTGATGTTCATTTGAACCCACTTGAGTTGCATTGGGTTCATGAGGATGAGCCCTACACAGTTGTCCATTTTGAAGCGATTCTGAGCACTTTGATTTTTTGAGCAAAATTTGATCCCCTAGATCACTTGGAAACTTAACGCCCTTCCTCCTAAGATTGTAGGATGAACTTGCAATATCCTTGGCACACTCCTTTCACTTGTCTAAGCCTTTCAATGACTTCTCCCTTATCCCATCGGGAAGTCTTAAGGAATCTCCTTTCCTTTGTCGATGCACTCTTACAAAGCCTTCCTTCCTAAGAGTGTTCAACAACCCTGGGATTCTGTTAAGGATTCCAACACTTCAGAATGTGTTGCTCTAGTATGCTCTCATACTTTCTCTATGCCCTCATGGAAGAGTGTTACAGAGTATTCAGTAACTCTACGTTGTGTTTCCTCATACACATTCTTTCTTTCCAAGGTACCCAACCACCTTGAAATTTCCTCCCGAGTCTGTGAATTATCCTGGTGTGCCCTCTTGGGAGCTTCTCTTCTGACTTGATCAAGTTTAGATACACACTCCTTGTGTCATCTCACAAAGTCTCAAATCTCTATCAAGCACTCCTTACACTTAGCCTTGAGAACCAGACTTAACCCGACACACTCGCAGATACAAGATTATATCTCTATCCATGCAAACAATTTCTAAAATACATCTACAACCCAAATGCATGCAAATGACATTCATAACAAAACATCCATTACATAGAAATTGATGAACAGGAAAAATTGTTACTTCCTATTAATGGTGGAATTTCCATTACAATACATGAGTCGAGACTACAACTAAGTCTCAGCTCTCAATTATCCTATGCATGCCTCATCATCCTCTATATTGGCAACAATACAAGAGTTTTATACAAGAGGGGATCGAAGAGCTTCCCTCTAAGATAAGATAATGGTGTCTAATAACCATTCAAAATGCATGTATAATGGGAAGATAACAATAATGGAAATATGATCTGAATCAGATGTAGATCCATCCTACTGTCAACCACTTAATGGTGACCTTATTTCTGACTTTTGCAAAGGCATAATTTTGGCTCTTCAAACATGTTAGCATTAATTTCCTTGATCACGCTTCAAATTTCTGAAGGAAAAATGAGAGGGAGACACCTCTCTCTTATTTGAATGCACACCACCCATGTTAATCGGCTGGCACGTGTTGAGGTAGAGTGATGCTCCTGAATCATACTCCATGGCTATGAAAATTCATGAGCTCCTGCTCATGAGCTTCCCATCTCTATTGAAATCCTCCTGGATCCCAAAATTTCTCCTGGAGCTGTCCTTCTTCTCCTCTTTACTCATGCTACTACTTATGCATCTTCCCTGTTGTTCGTGCAGGTTCCTTTCTTTCCATATTCCCATTGTTGACCACCTCTCATGTTGACCTCAATATCATCCTCCGTATCTTCTCTACGGCTTCTTCCAGTTGCTTCATCGTCTAGTTCAGCTTCTGCAGTCTGCTCGACTGCAAATATTCATGTCGCTCCATGGGTCGATCATCCTGATCCCCCATGCTGATTTCATATCTTGTGATGTTGACTGGCCACTTTGCTGCAGACTCCAATTTCATAGTGTTTCCATTGAATTCTTGTTCAACTACTTCCTCTGACAGACTAACTCTTATCAGTGCTTCGTCTAGTTCTATTCCAGCCTCCTCCAACTGCAAATTGTGCTAGTATGTATCCTCTAGCATGGATATCTCATGGCAGCCACCTTTTGGTTTTGGACTGTCCAACCAATCCTTCAATTCCTTTAACTCCATCTCCCATTGAGTGAGTAACCCAACTGGGTGCTCCTCTTCTATCGGGACAGAATTCAGTATCTGTTCCTCCTCCTCCATGACAGTCTCAGCTTTTTGTCCTTATATTGCATATGAAACATCTGTGCTAACCTTTCCTCAACTACTTGGAAGGAATATCTCAACTCCTCCAATGACCAGAACGCACATCTAATTCTCCTCCTCTATGATGAAAGTTTCCAACTTGTCATCATCTCCATTCACGCAACTTGCATCTCCGCATGAATATTCATATGGATGAGGCCTTTCTTCTACCTCCTCTCCATATGTCAACACCCCCTATTGACATGAACTCTCAACTAATCTCATTTATTCTCCCTTGTCCATTTGGAAATTCAGGATGTCTCCTCTACCCTCCTGGCAGTCTATGAGATCAACTGGCCTCTTCGCATTGCCCACCTGGAAACCTACGAGACACCTCCCAGATCTCTTTCCCTTGCCATTGGGGTTTTTGACATATCTCAACAAGCTCTTCAACACTTTTTGTTTCCTTCAGGCAAGCAACATTCAAACAAACCACTTAGCTATACTTTTCAAAGGCCACTTGTACCTCGAGCGTACCTTTGCTTCCTACTGCATCTTGAATGCTAGCACCTTCATCTTGGCTCAGATTTCACTGATCTCCTTGTCTATCTCCACTTTACTTTTATGTGGGTAGACTCCTCCTCGACCACACTCATAACATCCAGCGACCATCTTGCTTCACCTTCAACCCACCTGGATGTTTACCATTTGTTTCACACCTTGCAATAGTCTCCACAGAGTATCGCACTATATCTCCCTTGCCTACATAAATCAATTATGTGCTCTGATACCACTCCTGGTATCAGAGTATTTCCTTTATCTCTTTTACTCCACCTGAAAATAAAATCAGTCTCTGATACCACTATTTGCATAGACCCCTGCTCCTCCAGGGCCACGCGAACTCCTGGTCTAGGATCATTCTTAAACACCCGAGTCAAATTGATTCTTGGATCCCTGTTGGAACCCAACAAATTCTACCACGAGTCTTTATTTATCCAAAGTGCAAGTCTTCTCAACCCCGCGACTCTCTCTTCTTGGCCCTTTGAAGAAATTTGGCGACGACACTCACTCTCCATGCCAAGCCCTTTCTATCACGTGACCTCGGTCTGTGACCCGGGGCTCAATCACACAAGGTGCTTCGGGCTTCGAGCTTCGGCTCTTTCCACGACAACCAACTCTTACATTCCCAATCTGTGAATCAACGAACTCAACATGTGAGGATCAACGTTCCTCGTCCATCCTTCTGATCGACAAATGAAATATCTTCGAACTCTGGCCTTTGGGAGTCTCTTAATATTCTCCTCCGATATCTCCCAGAGTTCTATTCCTCTAGATCGACGGACTGCTTCCACGAGTCCCTTACGGATCCAACGGTCTGGATTCAAACCGCTCTTTGCAACTTCGTGAAGATCTTTGTTTTCTCTTGGAAAACCTCTCGGAGCTCCAACTCTCAGATATCCCGATCTTCTACCACCTGTCTCCTCCCAACGATGGACGATTTTACGGTCTCCGGGACTTCGGCAAGTCCTCAACCTTCTTGCACACTTAGCACAATTTCTTCTCGAGACTTAGAATGTTCTTGATCTTCTTCAACACTCCTTGCAGAGTTCTGCACAAATTCTTCTGCGATTTTTCTCAGATTGAAAACCTTCAAGGTTCCCAATTCCTTTGCATCCTTCAATGGAATTTCTCATTCCCTCATGTCAACTTAATTCCCTTCCTCCTAAGCTTGTAGGATGAACTTGTAGTATCCTTGGCACACTCCTTGCGCTCAACTAAGCCTTTCAACAGATTCTGCCTTAGCCCACCTGGAAGTATTATGGAATCTCATTTCCTTTGTTGATGCACTCTTGCAAGGCCTTCCTTCCTCAGAGTGTTTAGGAACCCTGGGACTCTCTTAAGTATTCCAAAACTTTATAATGTGTTGCTCGAATACGCTCTCATACATGTTCTATTCCCTACTAGCAGAGTGTTACAGAGTATTTAGTAACTTTGCAGTGTGTTTCCTCCTACAAAGTGTTTCTTTCCAAGGTACCCAACCACCTTTAAATTTCCTCTCGAGTCTGTGAATTATCCTGGTGTTCCATCTTGGTAGCTTCTCTTCTAACTCAACCGAGTTCAGCTACGCACTCCTTCTGTTGACACGCTTGCAGATAGAAGATTATATATATATATCCCTACAGACGATTTCTAACATACATCTACAACCCAAATGCATACGAATGACATTCATAACAAAACATCCATTACACAAAAATCGATAAACAGGAAAAAGTGTTACTTCCTATTAATGGTGGAATGTCCATTACAATAAATGAGTCTGGACTATAACTGAATCTCGACTCTCAATTCTCCTATGCATACCTCTTCATCCTCTATACTGGAAACAATACAAGAGTTTTATACAAGAGGGGCTTGATGAGCTTCCCTCCGAGCTAAGCTAGTGGTGTCTAATTACCATTCAAAATGCCTGTATAATAGGAAGATGGAAATTATAGAAATATGATGTGAATCGGATGCATATCCCTCCTACCTTCAACCACTTAATGGTGACCTTATCTCCGGCTTGTGAGAAGGCACAATTTTGTTTCTTCCAGCCTGTCACCATTAATTGCATTGATCACTCTTTAGATTTTCGAAGGAAAAATGAGAGGGTGACGCCTCTCCCTTATTTGAATGTGCACCACTCGGGCTATATGGTTGGTGTGTGATGAGGTAGAGCAATGCTCCTGCATCAAAATGGAATTTTGATGTTTGGTGATCTACAGATTCCTAGATATGATGCCACTTTGTGTTTTTCAGATTATCTCGACAATCTTGTACAGTGTGATTAGTTTGGCCTTCACATATGTTACAATATTTTTGAACTTGTATTTGGTGAATGTGTGTTGTTTTTGTGTGCTCGGTGAGGGGAAAATTATTGTTTGTATGTCCTTCCACAAGACATTTAGTACATCATACTTCATTTCATCATATAGATAGATTTTTTATTTCTTTGTTGAAAATGTTGTATTTTCTTCTCAAGTCTCTCAGTCGTCGAAGAAGTCGAAAAACCATCATCATTTGATTCGATTCGTTGTGCTTTCTGTAACACATATTCACAGTAGGTTATCTGTAACATACCCATCCACCTATAGGCTGAGGCATGCTACCTTCAATCCCGCCCTTGGGATTCTTTCTCTTACTTATACCTTCTTTAATTAATAAGAATGCATAAAAGAAAAGACTTTAACGACATGCACAACAGTAGTCAAGGAGCATGCATAGTCTAAAAGTTCAATTAAATGATAATTAAAATACACAGCAGAAAATACATTCATATACATGTAAACGATATCATAACAAAGACCACTTATCTTTATGAAATATGACACCAACTAGCTGCAGACCAAGGACGTTCCACCCAACCGTAGACACTACTCTTCCAAAACTCAACAATAAGGTCACCCCTAAGCCAGGGCTATGAATCCACAAGGACGGTTCCAAAGTATTACTTGGATTCCCAAACCAGTCAGCACCCAAGCTCTCACAAGCTTTCCATCTCTCACAACAATCCAAGTACCCATCTCTCTTCTACCCAGCTTGCACCACCCGAGAGAACGAACCTCCACCCTTCTCTGCCATGCAGTCCCTCAGGAAATTCTTCTCCTTATTCGAGCTCTAGCACAACTGGTCCAGAATATCAATGTTGGAACTCTTAGGACTCGCAGTTGTGAGAAACACTGGACATAGGCCAATGCATCTCAAACATGTGGCCTCAGGTCATGGCTGGATCACACTAGTGACCACTACAGGAAACTATCCCATGGCTAATCTTCAGCAATGCAGTTCCCTTTCCCAAGCCAAGATGCAGATGACGAATGGATCAATGAACAGGTAAGGGGGTGCATGAAAGTGCGTGAGGGACATGACTGGTAAGAATGTAGGAAATCAGTGAACAAGCCATCAGTTGAACCCCCGCATCAGACCAGAGGCAGGTTTAAGTAACCTCGTGGGGAAATCAAGAACCTCCTTGCCTTCCCCAAGAATCTTATGTAATTGATCCCCTCCCTTAGACGAAAAGGGTAATTAGAATATGAAGCACTTATCCCCTCAAGCCCCCTCTCTTGTGGAATCATAACCCCCTATAACTCTAGTCCTTGTCCGTTTAGAAGCCAACAATGTGTTTATTAATAATAATGATAAAAAACAAATTACATGTCTTGGGCACACTGGCCTTTTAATAATTGTTTGGGCACTCTAGCCTCTCAACATTGTAACAATGCATTATTTAAAATGGGGTTCAAAACCTAGGGTGTTACATCCCCTCCCCCTTATTTTGGCACTGTCCTCGGTGCATATACAAAATAGAGATCAAAATCTCAAATTTATTCAAAAAGTTGCAGGTAATCTACCCGCATGGCATCTTCATGCTCCCAGGTAGCAGCTTCAAGACCGTATCAAGTCCACTGAACTTTTACCAGCTCTATAACTCGATTTCGGAGCATTTTGACATTTTTGTCCAATACCCGCACTGGTTGAACCTGAAAATCTTCTTTTGTCTCTACTTGAATCAGATGTCAATCAATAACATGGTTAGGATCATGTACATATTTCTTCAGTAAAGAGACATGAAACACATTATGCACATTCATGGAAGTAGGAAATGCTAGCATATATGCAATTGGCCCAATTCAGTCCAATATTTCAAATGGACCACAAAATCTGGCTGCCAGCTTTGAACGACTACCCAATTTCAAAGAGATTTTCTTGGGATTCACTTTCAAAAGTACATGCTCCCCTACTTTAAATTCTCTAGCTGTCCTGTTCTTGTCTGCATAAACTTTCTATCTATCCTGAGTTGCCTTTAAATTATGCTTGATCTTGACCACCTAGTCTTCCATGTCCTTGAGAAACTCTGGCCCAAGTACCACTTCATCTATTGGGTTGTCCCAACTTACTAGAGTATCGCATTTCCTACCATACAAGGCTTCAAATGGGGTCATTCTCAATGAAGCTTGATACCCATTATTATATGCAAACTGAACCAAGTGTAAGTAATCCTCCCACTTAGACGGCTTATCCATCACATACATTCTCAGCATGTCTTCAATTATTCAATTGACCCTCTCTATTTTCCCATCTGTCTGGGGATCATATGTTGTGCTAAAGTTTAGATTTGTGCCAAATCCTTTAAATAATCCCCTCTAGAAATTGGAGGTAAACTTTGTATCTCTGTTCGAGACAATTGTCCTAGGTATCCCATGCAACCTAGCAATTTCCTTCATGAATTTTTTTGCAATATTCGCTTTTGTATGTGTTGTCTTCACAGACAAAAAATGAGCAGCCTTTGTTTATTTTTCAACCACGACCATGATTGAATCATGTTTCTTATTCGTTCTGGGTAATCCTGTGATGAAATCCATGGTGATCACTTCCCATTTCTTCTCTGGGATTGGAAATGGTTTCAACAAACCTATTGAGTGCCTATGCTCATCCTTCACCTTCTGACATTCCATACATCAAGTGATGTAATCAGCAACATCCTTCTTCATTCCCGGACAAAAGAATTGTCTTCTTATTGCTGTAATTGTTTTTTGGTAACCGGGATGTACAACATAAGGAACATCATGCATTTCCTTCAGTACAAAATTCCTCAGTTCTCTAGAACTAGAAATATAGATTCTATTTTTATGCATGAGTAGTCTGTCTTCCTTTATCTCATACTCATTTATTTTATGTTGTACATCTCCTTGCTGCAAATTTTCCTTTACCAATAGGTAATGCTGGTCTGTAACAAGACCATCTAAAATTCTTCTTTTCAAGTCTAACTGATGCATACTGACAGCAGTAGCATGCATGACATGCACTCTTCTACTAAGTGCATCAACAAATTTATTCTCCTTTCCCTTGAAATGCTTGATATCGAAGTCATATTCACTTAAAAATTCCAGCCATCTTGTTTTCCTAGCATTCAAGTTTGGTTGTTCAAAATGATACTCCATGCCAATGTGGTCTGTCCTTAATTCGAATTTCTTCCCCATGAGATAATGCCTCCACATCCTCAATGCATGAATAATGGTAGCAAGTTCCGAGTTGTGGGTGGAATAGGTCCTCTCATGTTCCTTAAGCTTTATTATCTCATATCCAATGACATGTCCATTTTGTGTGAGGACTCCCCCAAGTCCTTCCTTACATGCGTTTGTACATACCGCAAAACTTTCATTTGGGTCAGCAATAATTAACACGGTTGCGCTAGTAAGTAATTCCTTCAATAGATTAAAATTCTTTTCACACTTGAGTGTCCATTCAAATTTAGTTCCCTTCTTTTGCAAAGAAGTGATGGGATGAGCAATCTTAGAGAACCCTACTATGAACCTTCTATAGTAGTCAGCTAATCTCATAAAAGATATGACGTCTAACACATTTCTGGGTGTTTCCCATCCTCTAATGGCTTCGATCTTCTCAACATCTATTACTATGCCCTACTCTGAAATAATGTGTCCCAAGTAATGGATCTGCTTTTGATATAAATAACACTTACTTAACTTGGCATACAACTGATGTTCTCTTAGTACTTGCAATACCAGTCTGAAGTGATGGTCATGCTCCTCTTCAGACTTAGAATAGATAAGTATGTCATCCAGGAATACTATGACAAACTTATCCAAATAATTCTTGAATATGTCGTTCATTAAGCACATGAAGACAACTGGTGCACTGGTTGGTCCAAATGGCACCACTACAAATTCATAATGCCCATACCTGGTACTAAAGGATATCTTATGAATGTCTTCTTCCTTAATTATTACCTGATGGTATCCTTCCCTCAAGTCAATCTTTGAGAATATATTTTCTCCTCTTAGCTGATCAAAGAGGTCATCAATTTGGGGTAGAGGATACTTGTTCTTTATAGTGTACTTGTTCAGCTGTCGGAAGTCAATACACAACCTCAAGGTTCCATCCTTATTTTTAACAAAAAGTAATGGTGCTCCCAAAGGTGAAACAGTTGGACATATGTACCCTTTCTTCAACAATTCCTCCAACTACATTTGTAATTCTTTTAACTTTGGTGTGCTCATTTTGTAAGGTGTTTTTGACACTGGGAAAGCTCCTGGCACTAAATCAATTGAGAAATCTATCTCCCTTCTTGGTGGCAATTCGGGTATTTCTTGGAATACATCTTCAAATTCCTTTAGTACCGATAAATCTTTGAGGCTTGGCCCCTTTGTATTATCTATCTCTTCCACATGAATTACATACAAATGACATCCTTTCCTAAAACATCTTTTTATATGTAACACTGAAATCTCCCTTATAGAGATGGGTCTTGGAACTCCTTTTGCTTTGTTTTCCATTTCCATCAAGACAGATAAATGTCTTGTTATGACAATCTAGGACAACATGATGCTTGTCCAACCAATTCATTCCAATCAGAATATCATAAGACCCCAATGTTATGATATTTAGATCAATACTAGTATTCACGCAATTAAGACTTATGGAACAACTTCTGACCATATCATGAATTCTTCTTTTGGTTCCAGTGTCTAAATGAACCAAACTTTCCTTTCCAAGTTTACTTTTCTCCAAATGTAATCTATCCATTATCTTAGGATCAATGTAGCAATGACTTTCTCATGAATTGATCAAAATAGCAACAGTTTGATTTATGATCTGTTATGAACATAAATACATATAAATAGATGTTCATAACATAATAATTAATTAGTACATACTTAGTAATAGTAATTATTAATAATGAAAAGACATGTTCTCCAAAAGACATGTCTAGTAGTGAAAGGGCACCCTTGTGTGGGTATATAATCAAGCCCTCCTTCTCAATTGTAATCATCATTTTTTATCAATTATTTTACATTTATATATTTATTATACAATTGCATACTTGTTTTCTGTTACATGAGCTTATGTTCCACCTCGACCACATTGGACTGGTACTCTGCTTGTCGATCATCTAAAGTTGCATAGATTCTTCCCATATCTTTGACTGTTTTAGCCTCTTGGATGTTGTGCACAGTCTTCACTCTGTCTTTTTTGTGTGGGAAATCCTTGTACAGGTGATCTTCCTTGCATCCCCGACATTGGATGGGTGGTCTTCCCCTTTTTCCCAAGGAATATTCTTTCTTGAAATCCCCCTTAGCATATTGATCCTGATGATTTCTATTAGGCTCATTCCTATTGAAGGGAGGTTTGAATCCTTTCCTCCTCTGACCAGACTTCACATTCTTTTTGTTCTTCCAAGATTTCTATAGGGATTCTCTTCCCTGGCCTTGCCCATACAGGTATTTAGCCTTCCTGATGGCCTCAATCAAGGTCTTGGGTTCATCATACTTGATATTTTCCTTATAAAAGGCTGGAAGTCCACTTAGAAATCTCTGTATTTTCACTTTCTCATCCCCAATGAACCTGCCATACTTAAAAATCCCAAGAAATTTTTCTCGTACTCTGCCATAGTTATGCCTCCGAACCTGAGTTCAAAGAACTCCTGCATTTTCTTATCATAGAAATTCTCTGAGAGGTACTCCTTCTGGAAGTACTTCTCGAACTACTTCCTAGTGATCCTACTTTCATTAACATGTTCCACTTGCTTCAGTTGGTCCCACCACATTGCGGCTTTCTCGTGTAAATGGTAGGTGGAAATCATGGCTTCCAGATTGGAAGAATAGTTATGTAATTGAAAATATCTCTTGAGCCCAATAAACCATGCTTCGAAATCATTTTCCCTTTCTCTTTAATCGTCGAAGGAAGGTGTCTTGAGCTTCCTCAACTCTCCTTGAAAACTATCTACCTCTTGTTTCCTTCTTTGGTGCTTGACAGGAGACACCTCTAGACTGCTTACAATATCTTCCGATGCATAAAACCTTCTTTCTAAGTAAGGAGGTGAGTGGTGTCCATGAGCTCTACTATCACTTCTGTAATAACCATATCTTCCACAATCATTCCTTCTCTCATGGCACATGCCTTCTTCCTCTTGTTTTGAGTTTGATCCCTTATTCATTTGTCTCTGCAACTAATTTAATATCTGTAACACTTGAGCATTTATCTGAATTTTCTCTCTCATCACTCTCTCGTTGTCTACTCTTTAGCTTTGCACTTCCATCTTCAGGCTTCTCACTGTTTCTATTAACGTTTCCTTCTCTCCTTTTCCTTTGTGTCCATTGGACTCTGTCTTTGCATTACCAACTATGGTATTCTGGCCTTTGGCCTCCTTATCATGACTGGAGGCTCCCTCGCCTTCTTCCATTTCCTCAATACGCATCCTGATTTGATGTGTTTAAACCCCCTAATTATGAAAAATGTGAAAGCGACCATTTTGGTAGAAATATGCATATGATAAACAAAATTTCCAAACCATGCTACAGGTCTCTTTCTCTTTTTTTATTCATGGAGATCATATCCCCATTCTCCGAAAATAACAGTGTCCTGTTATCCTTGTCCGACACAGAATCTCATCTTGTGCAGGTGCTTCCTTCAAACCACCTTCCCAAGTGACCACGACTAGAAACCATGGCTAAATCCTTCCTTAGCACTTTTTTGTCTCGAAGACAACCAATTTGGCCCTTATCCCTCCTTCCCTCAGCTCTCAATCTACATATGACCATGGCCATGACCCTGCGCTTATCTTAAAAAGTGCATGTCCAGAGCTTCAGGACTTCGAAACTTTCAGCCAGGACTGAATCAACAGTCCTTGTCCTCTTTCACAATCAACAATTGAGATCCACTTCAGGACTCTGTGCTTTGGGACTCTCAACTTTCCTCGCTTGCCTCCTCCTAGAATTCTTTTACCTAGATTTCATGATCTGTCGATGGGCGTCCTCCCACAGATCATCGGTTGTGAATCACTTCAGCTCTTCAGGCTTCAGAAGTTTCAAACCTTCCTCTTGCACTTTCTCCCAGAGTGATTTCACCCAAAGTTGGTGATCCTTCAACGTGTGTCTTCTAGAATCAACGGTCGATATGTACTTCAATCTTCGGGCCTTTGGGAGTTTTCAACCCAACGCTACCTGTCACATATTTCCCCTCTAGAGTGCCCAGTCTCCGAACTACACGATCTGTCTCCATGTGGAGAAATAATGGAAGCAGACACGTGGCCCAATCAGGCGGGTGACACATGTCATGTTCTAATTGACCTTTAAATACTCTAAATGCCCAAAACTTACTGACACATGGCACACATCCCAGGTGTCCATGTCATCCCAAGTGACATCTGCAAGCCACGTCACATCGAAAATTCTAGGGTCTGCATCACCTCCTAGTGACATCATCCTGCCCCATCACTTCGACTCTTCGGGCTTCAGGACTTCGGAAGTTTCCACACTATAACACTTCCAATTCTCCTGAACTCTGTATTCCCGAAATGGTAAATATTTCACCATGTGTCCTCCTGGATCGGACGACTAAGATTCACTTCGGGTCTTCACCTGGAGTCCATGGATATACATTGCGTGTCCTCCTTAATATGATGGTTGAGGCTTACTTCGAGTCTTCGGACTTCGGAAATCTCAAATTTCAAAACTTATCTAGCCCACAATCTTTTATCTGAAGCCCTAGATTTGGTGACACATGGCTCTCAGCAGATCAATGGTTGAGATCCTTTCAGGTCTTTGGGTTTCAAAAATATCAAACTTCAAACCTCCTTGAATTACACAGGATTCTGTCACGTGTCCTCTTGAATCAGATGGTTGGGGCTTACTTTGAGCCTTCACCTGAAATCCATAAACTTACACCATGTCTCTTCTTGATCAGATGACCCAAATTCACCTCAGACGATTCGATGTTTGAGATTTACTTCAACTCTCCGGCTCTCTGGGCTTCGGGAGTCTCAAATATCAACTGAAAATATATTGAACATATTTCTCCGGAGTTACTGATATGCTGCCACATACCTCTTGGTGATCGATGCTCAGTATCTACTTCATATGATCCGACAATCGACGTTTACTTCAGGTCTATGTCTATCTAGGCTTGGAGAGTTTCAACTCTCAACTTCTCCTCATTCGCTCTTTCCCAGAGTGATTTCACCTGGATCACATGATTGGTTGACGCGTGTCCTCCTATGGATGGATGGTCCCCAACTATTTCATCTATTCAGAGTTTCAATGTTCGATCCCTAACCTATATTATCACCGTATGCCTTTCAATTTACAGGGGAATGCATCAATGGTTTGAAGTAACCCTCTTTTAACCTCGCAATTCTCCTAATACTGACACATAACCCCTTGGGGAAACCATGGTTTGGATTGCGGGACCACCTTGGAAAATTATCTCTCATGCAACTTGGTTCCCTGAAATGCCTCTTGTCCATTGATCTCTCTCTCCCATGGGATCTGATGGTTGTGACCTTAACCCTTTCTTCCTTTTCATCGAATGACCCATTTTCACCTGTCCTCCAATCCAAGGATCTCAGATCTCTCCTAATCCTACAATGGTGATCGCTCCCGAATTTGAAGGGGACGGTCACTGTCCTTCGAACCCCTTACACGGGCCTCTGACGTTCTATCTCCTGCATAGATTTTGCACTGCCATTCCTCCTGATCTTTTCAACTCCATAGTCAGGATTCAATCTCGACCCTAAGACTTTGACCAACAGACCCGATCCATACTGGCCCGGTGTTTCAAGCAGAAGCTCTGATACCAATTTGTAACATACCCAGCCACCCATAGGCCGGGGCATGCTACCTTCAAGCCCGCCCTTGGGCTTATTTCTCTTACCGATACCTTCTTTAATTAATAAGAACGCATAAAATAAAAGACTTTAACGACATGCACAATAGTAGTTAGAAAGCATGCATAATCTAAAGATTCAATTAAACGATAATTAAAATACATAGCAGAAAATACATTCATATACATGTAAACGATACCATAATAGAGAGAACTTATATTTATGAAATATGACACCAAGTGGTTGTAGACCAAGGACGTTCCGCCCAACCGTAGACACTACTATTCCAAAACTCAACAACAACGTCACCCCCGAGCTAGGGCTATGAATCCACAAGGAAGGTTCGAGAGTGTTACTTGGCTTCCCAAACCAATTAGCACCCAAGCTCTCACAGGATTCCCATATCTCACAGCAATCCAAGTACCCAACTCTCTTCTACCCAGCTTGCACCAACCAAGAGAACATACCTCCACCCTTCTCTGCCACACAGTCCCTCTGACAGTCCTTCTCCTTATTCAGGCTCCAGTGCAACTGGTCCAAAATATCAATGTCGAAACTCTCAGGAATAGCAGCTGTGAGCAACACTGGACACATGCCAACGCATCTCATACATGCAGCCTTGGGTCACGGGTGGATCACACCAGCAACCACTACAGCCATCTATCCCATGGCTAATATTCAGCAATTCAGTTCCCTTTCCCAAGACAAGACGCGGATGACGGATGGATCAATGAATGAGTAAGGGGGTGCATGAAATTGCATGAGGTAAATGAATGGTACTAATGTATAAATTAGCGAATAATCCATCAGTCGAACCCCCCCATCAGACCAGAGGTGGGTTTAAGTAACCTCGTGGGGAAATCAAGAACCTCTCGGCCTTCCCCAAGAAGCTCACGTAACTGATCCACTCCCTTAGACACAAAGGGTAATTAGAATAGGAATAAACACTTAGCCCCTCAATCCCCCTCTCTTGTGGAATCATAGCCCCCTATAACTCTAGTCCTTGTCTATCTAGTAGCTAGAGATGTGTTTATTAATAATAATGATAAAAAAACATTACATGTCTTGGGCACACTAGCCTTTTAATAATTGTTTGGGCACTCTGGCCTCTCAACATTGTAACAATACATTATTTAAAATGGGGTTCAGAACTTGGGGTGTTACATTATTGCTACATACCATTGGACCAACAAGATCTGGTTTATTATTGTCATAATTTGGCTTAAGAGGTCTTTGAATCTTTTATCATACTCTCTTACCAACTCACCTGGTATTTGTTTTATTTCTTTTAACTTTTGGGCGGTTAGATATGTAACATCCTGAATTTTAAAAAATATTAAGAAGATGTTCTTTATTTCTCCTTTTGAGCAAGTTTTATTTTCCGTGAAATTCATAAACCATGTTAAAGAGTAGTGTCACAGAGAAACTTTAAATTGTTCCATTTTCTTGTCTTCATATGTAATGTCAGCATCATCACATCATTTTCCACACACGAACCAATGGTGTTTTGGTTCCTCCTCTCCTTCATAAATTGGGATGTGGTTAAATCCCATTTTGACTTTCTTGTTAGGAATGCTCGGTTTCCTTCGTATTTGAGCTACCAAAACTTTCGACTGAGCTCTTGAATCCTCTATTAGTTTTTTGTTTGCTTCCTTTATTGGATGGTACTCGAGAAACAATTGTTTCTTCTTAAGTATAGAGAATGTCTCCTTGGTTTGAGATATTTGATCTTTATATTTGACTAACCGTCATTCCAAAGGGTGTGTCACTTTATGACTACAATTAAATTCTTCTTTTGAAATTATATCTGGCAGGGGGTTCGAGTTGGTGAGATCCTTAATTTGGATAAGAATATTGTTAACTTCATTTTGTTATGTCTTGACAATGAGTGCATCTCGTAGTTTTCCATGATCGCCTATTTTGTACGATAATATTGCAGATAGGTCATCGATCTGAAGTCTTTGTTGGATAAATTCCCTTATCCACAGGTTGGTTTTCGATGCGGGAGAAGTATGTAAAGTTGGTCAATTTTTCTCATAGTCCATGCTTTCCAGTTTGTTGTCTGGTTGATGGATGTTTAACTACATGTCGCTACTTCTATTGGGGGTCCCCGAGGCTGTTTTTATTTCCAGCTCTGGCCGATCTATTTTTTACTCAAGTTTCTCACACACTCTATCAGGATGACCCTCCCCGATCATTTTTCTATTCGACTTTTGGTTATACCATTGGTTACGAAGTTCTTCTCTCTTTTGTTTCCTTTTATCCCATTCTAATTTATAGATATCTATGGATTACTTATGTGCATACTTCCCTCTTGATGACATTTAGGTTTGGAAAACACTACTTCAGGTATGCTTGTTTTATGGCATCTCACAGTTTTGATCGACCTCCCATTGTTGATCTGAATTAATCTAGGTCAATAGCGCTAGTCATGTTTATTTCTTCAAGAAATAGTCCTAGGCTTCTCTTGTATCTTTGCACTTTACGTCAATAAATCCTTCCCATTGTTCGTCTCTTTCTTGGAAATTACTATTTGGTAACAATGTGCCTAGCCTGGGTCAGTATTCGATGATGTCACTGACTCCCTTATCAAGGAGGAATTTATGAAGGAGTGTCGGAACTATGCACAAAAATCCTTCGTGCAATTCAGTGTAAAAGTTTTCTTTAATTTTATCGAGAGATGTTCGATCTTCAATGGCTTGTTCTGAAAGATATTCTTCAATAATTCTTTCGATCCAGTCATGAATATTCGTTCTTCCTCCATTTGACAACTTTATTCCTAACTTCTCGTCGGTTGTCACATTATGAATTACCCGATCTATTATGTGTTGGAACAAGGATTCTGGGATATCATCAAGGAATCTTTCATGTGTCTTTGAAAATAATCGTGAATGTGCTTCTACTAGTGAGAGGTTGTTCCTGCTTGCATAATTGTTTATATAGTTCTCAATTTTTTTCTCCCACCATTTGTGTATTTCTTGTAGAGTTACCGTTTATGTAAATTTATACATGCCCAAGTCCAGTACTACCAGAAACATAACCAATGTTGTAATATAGGGAAATGTAGGGAGATTTACTAGTAGATCCTTACTTAGACATCATAGAAGATACATACACACATATAGACATAGATAAAGACATACACAAGTAATGAGAGCCCAAAGAACAATACTTTATTATATGATATAGTAACACAACACCATTGTATACAACCTCTCACATGAAACTACTTGAGCTTTCATGTTCTTGTCTATTTATACTCATTTTAGGCAATTCTAACTACTTAACTTTCTAGGTCGATCGGTATAATAGATAATTAAACACACCTCTACTTATGACCTCGACAGTCGATTGAATAATTCTTATTCGACCATTGGGTCTAGTCGACTAGCCCCTACAACACCATTCCATTTCATACCATGGCACGCCTTACCTTGCTTTGCCAAGTCATGCCTTTCCTTGACATGCCATGCCATTCCATGTCATGTCATGCCATGCCATTCCATGCCGTGCCATGCCTTTCCTTTCCATGCCATTTCATGCCATGGGACATGGCATACCTTACCTTTCCATGCCATGCCTTAACTTTCCTTGCCTTTCCATACCATGTCATGGCATGGCATTCCTTGTCTCACCTTGTCATGCCTTGCCTTGCCTTTCCAAGCCATGCCTTTCCTTTCCATGCCATGCCATGCCATGTCTTTCCTTACCTTTCCTTTCCTTTCCATGTCATGACTTACTATTATGAAACTATGCATTACTATACTTTTAATATTGTTAACCCTTTCAATTATATTATAGGCATGTTATCTGAAATTTTTTTATTGCCACACATTGTTCTACAATGTTTTAGAGATTTTCATATCCTCTCAACCCTTCTTGTCTTCAATGGATTCTTGTTCACCATGTCGATATTTGGCTTCTTGTAGTAACGATTCTTATATCCGATTGAACACTTCGATTTAATAGTTTCTTATGTTGTTAAAAAAACAAGTTATGCAAACTGAGGCTTTATGAAAACAAGTTCTCTTATCAATTATTTCAAAAATCATAAATAAAATAACTCTTACCAATTGTTTCAAAATCATAAATCAAATATCTCTCACCATGCCATGCATTGCCTATCCATGCCATGCCTTTCCATACCTTTCCTTGCCATGTCATGCCATGCCTTCCCATGTGTAGCCTTAAAAGGTGTTAAATTTTCAAACATATGTAATAAGCACTAACCAAAACCCTAGTTTTGGAGATCCTGCATAAAACACTTTTCCAAAAACCAAATGACCGTAGAGGGGCCCCACTAGATAAAAATTGGTGCCCGAAATCCAATTCAACCAACGATTCATCCATCCGAGTCCCGGTTTGAGTTTTATCATGAGTTGCAACTCGCCTCCTCAAGCCATTCAGGGACATATTATCAATTTGGTATGGGATATAAAATCCAAACCTAGAAGCATAATGAAGTTCCATAATATCCCACACGTCTATTTGGCTAAGGCCCATGTGACCACACTACCCATAATTTCCCAACACAATGTTCTTGAAAATTGACCTCTTGTTCAGAAATTGCACTATGCCTCATTTAGTAAAACCTTAGTGCTGAAGATATTCCAAAAAATGGTTTTCCAGGCAACAGAATGACAACGGAGGGGCCCCACTACTTGAAACTCGATGACCCGATTCCAATGAAACCAACAGTTCGTCCCTACAAGTCCCGGTTTGAGTTTTATCGTGAAGTGCTACTCACCTCCCCAATCCATTCAGGGACATGTTGGCAATTTGGTCTATGGGCATAAAATCCAAATAAAGCAACATAATAGATTTTTTTAAGCTCCCGCACATCTATTTGTCCAAGGCCCATGCGACCATGCTACCCACAATTTCCTGACATATTGTTCTTGAAAATAGACCTCTTTTTTATAAATTGCACTACGCCTCATTGAGAAAAACCCTAATTCCAGAGATCCTCCATCAAACACTTTTCCAAGAAACGAATGACAACGGATAGGACCCACTAGCTAAAACCTGGTGCCCTAGATCCAATGCAACAGACAGTTCATCCATACGAGTCATGGTTTATTTTTATCCAATCCTTTGAGATCAGAGGTTTGATATCCTCCATTTCTTCCCCTTTTCACCTTGGAAATCCCTCAATATGTAGGCTTGAGAGGAACAACAACCATGATAAAATGATGGGTATGGTTGAGGATATGGCTCCTTCCAGCTTGGATCAGATCCTAGGATGAAGCCCAAGCATGAGGGCCAAACACAACTAACCCCATCTCAAAGAGATGGCCCATAGAATAAGGTGGAGGAGATACCCCATTTCTCTCAAAAATAATGTTGCTCCCCCCAGTGTGATCCAAGAGGATCTCGGTGGCCACCCACCTATTCCAACTGGCTTAAAACAATTATTGGCAATTTACTATTTTTAGTAGTTTTTCGGGTCCCAAACTTCTGGGGGCATTTAGAGGACCTAAACAACGTATTTTTTCGATATGGAATCTTAATGATATCCAAAGGCTCTAATTGAGACCCCAAACTGAATCTCCTCATTGATACATTTCCAACGAGCTATTGTGCACCCCAAATGGAGATCGTATGCCAAAGTTGCGCCCCCTAAATGTTGATACACAACTACCCAAAAGATGGTCCATAAAACTATTTGCTTTTCATATTCCATGGTTAGGGTTTTGGATATTCATTTTGTTAAAGTGCCTTTGGATCTTCATTGTAACAATCATCTTCTTGCGAATGAGTGTAGTCGTCACATCTCTTCTAAGAGATAAGCTACCACCATTCTAGCAAGTCTTTCACTCTATATTTATACAGTTTTGTACATTTCAATCATTAATAGAAATTGTGTATTATTGTATCTATGTGTTTATGGTGATATCTCTGATACATATATGTTATATTATTGGATATATGATATATCTATGTACATTTATTTATTATATCTCCACTCTCATTTCGTGCCGAAAATAATCCAGATCATAGTGAGAGACATGGCGCCATCCTAACAGTGGCGCTTCCCCATAGTGGTAGAGGGGACATGATATGACCAACCCTAATATGGAAAAGGGGGCACTAGCCTTCATAAATGCTCAAAAAAGGGTAAAGTTTTCCAAGGAAAAGTGTTTTTTGACCAATAAATGATATTTTTCCTCCTCCCATATGACTTAGGGGTCAAGAACAATTGTTTTAATGGGGTCAAGGGGTGTTGAAACCTCACAAAGTGAATGCGACACTTGGGAAGGTGCATACGACACTTGCAACAGTGCATACGACACTTACCGAGGTGCATACGTCACTTTGTGACACTTGCAACACTTAGGGTGTCGTAACTCAAATGTGATATTTTGTTGTGTAACAATGGCATGGCATGGAAAGAAAAGTCATGTCATGGAATGCCATGGCAACACAAGGCAAGGAAATTCATGGCATGACAAGGAAAGGAATGACAATGCATGGAAAGACATGGAATGGAAAGGAAATACATGACATGGAAAGAAAAGGCATGCCATGGCATGGCATGGTATGGAAAGTGAAGGAAAGTCAAGGCATGACATGACAAGGAAAGGTATGGGATGGCATGAAAAGGCATGGCATGCCAAGTCAAGGAAAGGCATATTATGGAATGGCCTGGAAAGGAAAATGAAGGTAAGAAAAGGAAAGGAAAGGCAAGGTAAGGGAACACAAGGCAAGGTAAGGTTAGGAAAGAAAGATAAGAACATACAAGGAAAGGATAGGAAAGAAAGGAAAAAAAAGACAAGGCTAGGAAATGATAGGCATTGATCACATACTTTTTTGTGGATGACCCATCCACTTGGCATCTTGCACATTCTTCCACAGAGTTGGATACCTTGGAGTTCACACATGTGGAGTGGTTGGATGCATGCACATTCTTGGAGGGAACATTCCATGCGGACACTTGTCATTTGAATTGGCTTGATGCCTATTTTTAGTGGTGTGTCCCCTTCATGAGCATTATTTGGTGTATACTACTACTACTTTTGGATGAGGGAGAATTTCTTTGGAGAGGCTAATGTCCACATGTTGTAACATCATCAACCATGGATTGACAAAATATCTAACTAATTCATTATTATAATATTTATTTGACTTGTCATGGAGTTAGTTAGAAAATAATAATATTTTATTGTATAAGAGAAGAGACTTACTCTATAAAGAATAATTGTTTCTCTCCATTGTAAAGCGTGGAGAATTTGGGAATTTAGGAGCTCTCGTCTTGGGCTACATTGTAGAACATTTTGGTAAGCTTAATGGATAATTTGAGGTATATTTTCATTTGATGTAAGGATTTATTGTGCACTCATATTTTATGTGTTGATTTTGTATTAAGAAACCATTGTAACATGTTGTGATTTCCATTATAATGAACCATGATTCATTTTGGATAGAGTAATGTGAGGTTTGAATTCTCTTATTTCTATTGTGATTATGTTACCTTGCATTATTGTTATTATTGGTTCCTAGAGTCTTAACTAGGATGAGACTTCATCCTTTTGTCAACTTTAGGTAATGAGAACCATTAATTTATTATGGATTTAACACTTAGCAATATTTTCCACCATAAGAGATTCGCTAATGTGTAGCACAACTATTTATTATCACTTCAGAAAAAAATCATACATTCATACACATAAAATTCATACACTTTGAAATCCATACATTCATCAACATAAAATGCAGAAACAATGAGATTCATAAAAAAGGTGCCATGAAATGTGTGTGTGTGTACTCAACATCATCTAAATTGTACATTTTTTACAAAATTGAACCTCATGCCCAATATACAAAATGGCATCAAGTGCCCTAACATAAAAAAAAACATACGGTGACCTAGATACAAAATGGCAATAATTGGTCAATCATTGACCCTCGCCACCCTTGCCACCCTCAGGAGAATCCTGGAAATATCTCTTTCTTCTCTTGATTGAAGAAACACCTCTAGTGGATTTGCATTTGGGTGTGCTTCATCAGTCTGGAGACTACACAAAGAAAAAAAATGTTATAAGTTTTTTTCCACAAGGAATTAAAAGACTTACAAAATGATACTTTGCAATTTAAAGAAAGACAACTCATCGCATATGGGATTGATAATCATGAGGGTGTTACCCTACTCTGTGACCCTAATCGCTTATTTATTCCACCTTGGGTTAGTTACAAGGATCAAATCATCAAAATTAAAAAAAATATGCATAAAATAAATTTCACGATACATAAAAAATTATCATCAACATATTATTTCACCGTGAATATCTCGGGCCTTGGTGGAGATTCGCTGGCAGGTGGAGCACTCAGTTGTACAACCTACTCCGATGCAACTTCTACTATGGTAGTCTCGATGGATGGGGCATGTTGAGCCTCTAAATTGACATCCACACTACCCTATTATACTCCTCATCTATACCTTTTTGGCTTACCTAAGCTTGGATAAATGACAAAGAACACTATCATTAGCCATCGATGAGGTCATAAGGTAAAGTATAATTAATCCATGCATTTGTGTGGTTTATTGAACTAGGAGACTAAATGTTTCATGTACTAATGTTTTAATTTGCCACGTGTAACCTTTGACCTCTAGATGAATCCAGCCTTTCTGTACCAGCTCAACTATCTGGTACTTATGTGCTAGATTGCCATTGTCTGAATCCGATACCAAGCGCACCTTCCATTCAGATCTGGTACCGAACCATTCACTGTCGTGATCCGGTACCAACGACCACAGACTGTTCTAGTCCGGTACCAACCACCTGCATATTGTTCAGATCCGGTACCATTTACCGAATCTCACCTGTCACGATCTAGTACCAATATAGGAAGCATAATATACCAAGTTTAGCTCCAGATCGTACCAAAGATATTTATTGGATGTTTGTTGAATCATTAAAGCTCTAGAAAGGTTATGATAACTTGTTTGTTTATTTCTTCATCCTCATACACTTTGTGTCATGAGGATGAAGCTTAAAATATGTAACCGGATATATAAATTTGACAATTGACTGATTTGCTAAAGATTTCACCTCCTTGTGTTTCACGACTAAGACTTTTTAAATAGTCATGACAAGGATGGTGGAGGTAGTAGAAAGTTAGAATAACATAGTATGTGAAGTAGTGTTACATATTGCAGAACATATTTTGAGTTGAATTTTGATAGAAGGATGTCAATTATTTCCAGGTCTTGATCATTTATGAATGAATGTGAGTTGAGTTGTTAGCACAGTTTAATTCTATGTTTTGAAATTTGAGTAAGAGGAATGTGTGGATTGAAATAGAGCTTACTGTAGACTCTAGTCACTGACCTGTTGAAGTGACAAGGGCCCACCACCCAACAAAGGTCAACATCCTTATAGATTAGTGTTAGTAGTTTATTTCAATAGTATAAATGTTAGACTAGCTGAAGCTTTGATCTTTTCAGATGATAGAAGTATAGTTCAGTTTAGGTTTTGATTGCTTAGAGATCTCTTTTTTTTGCATATGCTCTGTTTATGTTTTTATGAATTTGATTTTGTTTCATGGACATAAATGTTGGCAGCAGTAGTTAGGCATATTTGAAGGAGAACTAGTGAAGTTCACAACAGCACATTGTGAACCACAACATACTCAGTATATTGACTATTGAACTACCCATGCTATGTCTTGATGATTGATGTGTGATTTCCCTTTTAGAAGTGTGATTGCATAGTTAGTTTTGTGGGTCAGATAGCAGAGTTGATCTGTTAAAAGAACTCCATCTCATACTTGCATGTGCCATAATGGAGTAGATAGGCTCTCTGTGAAAGACAACCAAAGTGTGTTTTTATTTGCTAGTTTGTTTTGTTTCCAGCATGCATAATCTAGAATAGTTATATACTCATGACATTAGAATTACCTTCCTTACTGGTGTCTTGTAACTCTATTGATTAAGAATCCTAGATTGATAATTAATGAGTGCATTATATTATACATATAAGTAGCACAACATTTTGGCGTCGTTGTCGGGGAGTTGCAAACGGTAGGAAGTGATTTTTAGCTTAAATTGTTTGCATAGTTTTTGAATGATTTTAAAGGTTGCTTGAGGGAGGAGGATAAAATGTTTAAGACATGAGTGAAGAGCCATGCGGCCACTAGAGTGGGGTTCTCTGAAGCCTGGTTTCCTTCTTACCTTCTAGATAGAATTAGGATTTCAATTCAGTTAAGAATCAAATTTCCATTTTATGCATAGATATAGAGATAATAAGGGTAGATTTGTAATCTCTAAAGATTCAAAAACAGCCCCCCCCCCCCAACTAATCCAGCTGACACTGGTGCAGGAAAAATTCCACCAGGAGAAAGTTCAAGGGGAGCCAGTGAGGCTCTAGAAGAAGAACCTAAAATGGAAGAATCAACATTGGGGTGGGTAGAACGTGAATCTGTTGAACGTTCAAGAGACACAAAATCCAGTTTCTGTACCATTTATCAGTGGAATGGCAGAAGAAGAAGGAAATGCATCCACTGAGACTTAGACCTTTGGGTTTCCAATCTTGGATATTTCCAAAAACATCCCACTATCATCATTACCCACTTTTAGAGGTATGTCAACTAAAGATCCAGACTTATTCTTATTCGAGTTTGACATATTATGTAGAAGCTATAACTACTCATACGATGCCCAAAAACTTAAGATCTTTCTTGCTACAATGAAGGATTCAGCCTTAAGATGGTTCATGGGCTTAGGAGAAAATACAATCCTCTCTTGGGATCAGATGAAAGACACATTTTTACAGAAATAGAAAGACTATTGTAAGGATAATGCTAAAAATGACATTTTAAAATGCAACAAATAGAAGATGAAAGCCCTGAAGACTACCTAGAAAGGTTCTTATACAACTACCAGAAATCAAAAATATTCACCACAGACCCAGCTATAGTAAGAACCGTATTTTTGAAGGGTATTAGAGATGACTGCATAGAAGCTTTAAATTTGTTAATTTCAGGAGATGTGCACCAAAATCCTTTTGCAGATATTGCAGATTACTGTAGAAGATACTCAAGAGGACAAGCTAAAACAGGTAAAGCACCAAGAGATTCTTTTAGCAGAAATACAAGACAAAGCTCAGGAACTGTCACCAGAATTGAGTTAGGAAACTTATTAGACAACTTTAAAACAGACATCTTGAGCACAATCAGTAACCAGTTAGATACCCTAAAACTGAAAAAGAAACAAGAAGAAGAGACTATTTTAGCAATCTTTTGTCCTAAATGTAGAAAGAAGCATGGTGAGAAAGAATGTCCATTAAATGTCATAGAAATATGTGTCCTGTGTACACTAGAGCACCCCACATATGAGTGTCCAACTTTTCTTGAACTACAAGCCATGTATAGGGGAGGAGGAGTCTCACAAGAACAATCATACCCTTCCAGAATACCTTGGAGAGCACAAAACCCCAATGCATTTTATGACCCTAATGCACAGTATCAATAGCAACAATGGGATCCTCCCCCAATGACCTATCCACAATGGACACCTCAGAAAGATCAAACTCAACCTTGGCAACAAGGTTGGAGGGGGCCTGTGTATGGGAATCCCTCTTACCCTACATATCCACAGTATCCTACAAACATTTCCCAATTACTACCTGGATTTAACCCACCACAGATGCAAGCTTTACTCCCACCTCCTATACAACAACAATTTACAACCCCCTTGAACCCTAACCAACAGTAGCAAGTACCTATAAATGCCAATCAACAGCCACAAAACCAAGATGCCCACAACCCTCCAAGACCAACAACAATCCTTGCCCAGCCAATCCCTAACCCCAATAATCGACCCACCCACCTTGTGCAGAATACAAAAGTTCAAACGTTTCCCACCTATGAAATTCAACTACGATCAAGGAAAACTGTAAATCAATCAAATCCTGGAGTAATAATTCAGGAAGAAAATGATAATCATTCTGAGGAAAAAAACACTCAAACCACCCCTGTAGAATAAGAGACGTCCCCTCCTATTCCAATCACTTCTCAGTCTATACGAGTACCTCAACAAGTTAATCTTCCACCCTACCCCAAAAGACTATTAGTGAAGAAACCTGATCCACCCTTGCACAAAGATATAGAGGATGAATTACGAAATGTATGTATAAAAATACCTCTGCTGCAAGACATTAAGGATATCCCCATATATGCCAAAATCATAAGAGATCTTTGCCTTAAGAAACCAGGAAGGAAGAAGAAGGAACCTCCCCTTATTCAAGTGGTGGGGCAATTATCTGAATTTATTTCTGAAATTCCATACAAATATAATGACCCTGGGAACCCAGTAGTCACTGTTGAAATTAATGGTATTTCTTTACCAAACACACTCATTTATTTGGGTGCAGAAATTAATGTAATGCCTTTTGACACTATGCAAAATCTCAGAGTCAACCAGTTAAGACCAACCCAAACCATGATAGAGTTCGCAGATAAGTCAATCATTAGCCCTGCAGGAAGTCTAGATGATGTCACAGTCACTCTAGCTTCTTGGGAATATCCAGTAGACTTTCTAGTCATCTACTCTAAATCATCCTCCAAACCAGTACACCCTATGGTTCTTGGCCATCCTTGGCTGGCCACAGTAGATGCCTTTATCAGTTGTCGGTCTGGTGAGATGAATATATCCAATGGTACACATAGCCAAAATCTTGTCCTCTTTCCTCCTGCCCAACCGACACAAGAGATACCTGTCTGGTTAGAAAACCCTTATGGATAAGAAGATTGCATCAGACCCCTGTTAACATTTGAATAGGTAAAAGGAATGCAAGAACAATCAGATGAACAAGTCTTAAGTTTATTTTTGGCTGATACAAATTGTATTGAATATCCGAGGTCTTTTGCAGAGTTGTCACACATTTTCAGTTCTGAATTTCAATAAACTTGGCACCCTGATATCACTCAATTATATACTTTATCACCAGCTCCCTCGGAGAAGGAAGAAAGTAATGAACTTGTTGAGATTATCCCAAGAAAACCTTTGTATATCAACTCTAGTTTGAAACCAGAACAAAAGACACAAGTAATTGAAATGCTCCAAAGAAAATTTGATGCCTTTTCATGGGATTATACAGACATGAAAGGCATTCACCCTAACACATGCACACATCATATCTACACTAATGACCAAATCAGACCAGTTAGACAGCCTCAGCGAAGGATGAATCTAGCCCTTAAAGATATTGTAAAAGAGGAATTGCAAAAACGCCTTCAAGCCAATCTCATATACCCCATTTCAGATAGTTAATGGGTGTCTCCACTTGTCATAGTTCCCAAGAAAAATGGTAAGTGGAGAATATGTGTAGACTTCAGGGAGTTGAACAAAGCCACCCATAGGGATTATTTTCCCTTACCATTTATTGATCAGGTGTTGGATACCTTGTCCAGAAAGAAGTATTTTTCGTTCCCAAATGGGTTTAGTGGTTATAACCAAATACAAATAGCACCTGAAGACTAGAATAAGACCACTTTCACCTTCCCATGGGGAACCTATTCTTATAGGGTTCTTCCTTTTGGACTTTGCAATGCCCCAACCACTTTTCAAAGGGATGTCCTAGCCATTTTCTCTGACTTGACCAATGATTGCGTGGAAATATACATGGATGAATTTACAGTCCATGAAAAAGACTTCCAAGAAGATTTGACCAGTCTATAAAAAGTCTTGATTAGGTGTAAGGAAACTAATCTTTCCCTAAGTAATGAAAAGTCAACTATGATTCTCACTAAAGGTATTGTTTTGGGACATCACATCTCTGGTTCTGGAATGAAAGTTGATCTAGAAAATATTCATATTATCACACAAATCAGAATACCTTCCTCACAAAAGGAAGTTCGTAGATTTTTAGGACATGCTGGATACTATAGAAGATTCATTCCGAATTTTACAAGCCTAGCTACCCCTTTATTCAAGTTATTATCTAAAGAAGCCGAATTTAAGTGGGATGATGAATGTCAAATATCTTTTGAGATTCTAAAACAGAAATTGTCAACTACCCCTATATTAAGACGACCAAATTGGTCCCTTCCTTTTCATATTTGTACCGATGCCTCAGACACAGCCCTTGGGGAAGTTCTTGGACAAAGGGAAAATCAAATGCCTTATGCTATTTACTTTGTCAGTAAAAACCTATCTCCAACTAAAGTTAATTATACGGTCACAGAAAAAGAATTGTTAGTTGTGGTCCATGCTATCAATAAATTTGGACACTATATTATAGGATATCAAGATTTTGTACACACTGATCATTCAACCATCAAATTATTAATGAACAAACCTATAACAAATCCTAGAGTTACAATATGGTTGTTATTATTACAAGAGTTCAATATCAACATTATTGATAGACCTGGTAAGGATAATCTTGTGGCTGATTTCTTATCTAGAATGATTCATCTGGAAGATAACGCACCAGTAGAAGATAACTTTCCAGATGAAAATTTGTTTGCTATTTCTACATTCACTCCTTGGTATGAAGATGTAGTTAACTATCTTTTGACAGGGAAGATGCCTCAGAAATTGTCTCCTAGAGAAAAACAGAATGTAATTCAGCTAAGTGAAAACTACATGTGGCACGATTATTGTCTCTACAAAACAGGACCAGATTTGGTAATCAGGAGATGTGTAAGGGAAGATGAAATTCATGATATTTTTCAAGCCTTTCATGATGGTCCTTGTGGAGGATACTTCGCAGACAAGAGGACCGCTTATAAAGTTCTGTAATTTGGTTATTATTGGCCTCATATTTTCAAAGATGCTAAAACCTATGTATCCAATTGCGATGAATGTCAATGAGTGGGTAAGCCTACTTCATGAGACCAAATGCCACTTCAAGCCCAAGTAGTCATTGAGCCTTTCGAGAAATGGGCATTAGATTTTGTAGGGCCCATTAACCCTACATCTAAAAAGAAAAAGTACATACTTGTATGTACTAACTATGTGACTAAGTGGGTTGAAGAAAAAGCTTTACCAGCTACAAGTGAACAATCAGTGGTAGATTTCCTTTTTAATGACATCTTTACTAGATTTGGTGTACCTCGAGAAATTGTGACTGATCGGGGAATTAAATTTACCTCTAATCTAGTCAAAGCTGTTACAGAACAGTACCAAATTAAACACAGGAAATCTACACCCTACCATCCACAGGCAAATGGACAAGTAGAATCTACCAACAAAGTTATTGAGTCCATTCTTACCAAACCAATACAACTACACCACAAGGACTGGGCTGCCAAATTACTAGAATCCTTATGGGCTTATAGAATCACCTGCAGGAATACAACATGACATACACCCTATGAGTTGGTGTATGGGAAGCAGGTACTTCTCCCCATAGAATTCCATATAAAAAACCTTTAGGACTGCAGTACAAGTTTGCATGAACTTGGATGAAGCCCAGCAACAAAGACTCTTGCAGCTTAATGAGTTGGACGAAATCAGGCAGGAAGCACTTCAAAGAACCACCCTCATTCAAGAGCAGAGAACAAAATGGCATGACAAGTATCTCAAAAAGAAAAAATTTCAACAAGGAGATTGGGCCCTGTTGTATGACAGCAGATTCAAGAACTTCAAAGGTAAGTTAACTACTCGTTGGATGGGACCTTACAAAATTGACACTGTCTATGAAAATGGTTCAATCAGGATAAAGACAATTGATGAACAACAGACACCACTACTTGTGCATGGTCACCGGTTGAGAATTTATAATAAACCCCTATCAAAAGAGGAATTTTTGACTCATATACTACAAAATTCAGATATGCAGGTGATCAGTAAGGAAGAAGACCTTCCTACTGATCCACATTGATTTATTGGTTTATTTTAAAAAAAAATTGTACATAGGTGTGGATTGTGTTTTGTTAATAAGTTGAAGGTAACAAGGGATTCTTACCTCCTTTTGTTTTACTTTAGCATTTTATCTTTGTAAGTAGATTTCTATAATTTATTTTATCCTTAAAGAACTTGCTAAACATCAGTTTGTAGGCATCAACAATACTCTGTTCTTCTCTGGTACTAGAAATCCTATTCTGGTCCAGTACCAGCAGTCCTGTGCTAGTCTGGTACTAGAAGTCTATCCTTATACGGTACTATCAGGACACATCACCTAATTGACAAGGAATACTACACATATTTCAAAATCTTATGTCAATTAATATGAAGTATGAATCCATGCAGCAACCACTTAAGCTGGAACTAAGAAGCTGAATGTAGCATCAAATGGCATCCCTTATGAAGAAATCATTTATTTTGGTTCTTTTGCTGACTAAAGGGAAGTATCTTTAATTTATTTTGGTTCTGTTGCAAAAAGGGAAGAATTTTTAATTTATTTTGGTTCTGTTGCTAGCTAAAAGGAAGTATTTTAATTTCTTTTGGTTCTGTTCCTTGACAAAGAAAACATAATATTTACCTATGATTGTTAAAAGAACCATGCTTAATCTGCTTTAAAGTCTATAGGTTGCCTTTATCCAATATTTCAGCATGATTAAAGGGATAAAAACTATATTAGCCTACAAGTAACTATCTCACCCTAACTAGACTTCAATAGTATTCATTAGATTATCTTTTCTAAAGAGTAACATATGAGTATATGAACACTCTCTGTCATGGGCACACTAGGAAATTTTTTATGGAAGAGGATGTATCAATACCCTAAGGTAAATTTAGGTCATTCTCTTATGGACAAACTCAGGAAAAATTATACATCTGGATCTAATGTGCAATACATAAGTTTATTTTTCCTTCAGACAAATCTTTAAAGACATCCAAATAAGAGAATATACCTTCCAACCTAATACCATCCCAGCCTGTAAAAAGGTTTTCAAACAAGCCTCCCTTGTCACCATGAAAAAACACTCCTTAATAAAAATTGAAATAGGTGACTATGGACAAGAAGCCTCTGATGGAAAAAGGGTTTAAGAGACTAACCCGCTGGGATACTGAACAGGTCTACTGGCAGCGGGTACCGATCTGTGGTATGAATAGGCAAACCCATCAGGGTACTGAACAAGCCTGTTGGCAATGGGGCATTCTGCTTGGGGAAGGGATCTCTCTCACTAATTATCACAACTACCCCACCGGAGTACTAAACAGGCTTTCTGGCAGTGGGTTCTGGTTGAGAAATGTCTCATCTATACTTGTCTGATTGAAAAATTCACTTTTGTCATATAAAAAAATGAACTCTACAAGCAAAGGTCACTGTTGACATTTATGAGATACAAACTCCATATTAACAGACAAGAGAATTACTACAAGCAAATGTCCATTTGAGAATTACCCTAAGTCAACTTTACCAGTCTGACATCTAAAGCCTACATTACCTAAGAAGGAAACTTCTTAAGAGTGGAGCCCTAACTAGGGAGTCTAATCTACTTATACTGTGAAAT
>ML777662.1:199735-241591 GCA_009831015.1 Picea engelmannii | reverse complement strand
TGGGTATTGATTATACAATGGTAAAAACAAAGGTAACATGGTATTATTTATTTTCCTTTGCTTATAAAACTACAAGAGGTATGAAAATGTATACTAGATCTTATGACCTTAATATTAAAACCATGCACCTAACTATCACTTCCTTCATACCCATATGCCTAACCTTAATCAATCCTCTCATCACATAAGCGCTTGAAAATGATTGAAGGAAAAATCACATCAAAAGTGTGAATATGGAGTATGTCTAGTAATGATGAGCCATGAACGTGCTTCGTCCTTAAGCAATCACGGACGTATCTCATGTCATGAGCCACGATTCAACATCAAATTCACCGCTCAAAAGTCCAATCACCTATCCCAAACAATAATGATGCTTCGACACCCAACGTTTCGTCCCCATCATTGCACTAACGGGCATAAATGAAATGGCTTATCTGGGTGGCGAAGCCATCCAGATGAGCCTCATCTTGTCCTAATTTTCCTTTACAACATCTTTACTTAAACTCACCATCTGAATTAGCAATGCCATCACCATAGTTATTTTTCCATTACCAATTTTTCTCCAGTTTCGAGCTTACTCCTCCCTGCGATCTCCAGTACCAAACCCTTACCTTCATCAGCTGACTAAATCCTTGCGCTACAGCCCGATTTTTTTTCTCACAATTTATAAAGATGGTTGTAAGTAGACATGAACTAGTCTTCTAGATTTATAGAGATACCAAGGAGTTCCAACTGTGTAGAGAGAAGTATGCTAGAGTGGGATGGATGCCATTTTTGGAGAAATTCACAGGCTGTCATGAGAAGGTATCTCATGCATTTATTCAGGGTTACGATGGAGATATTGCACACATAGGCAATCTGCAGCTAACAATCAATGAAGCAACCTTAAGGGAAACCACAGGATTACCTAACAGAGGAGCCAAGTATTTCAAAGGAGTAGGACTCAACAAGGAAATGTGCCAACGATTTTTGAAAGAAGACCATCAACACCCTGATTGGAAAAAGGGGATTCCTAGGAACTATATCAAGGAAGAATATCATCTAATGTTTGCTAGTCTTCAACAATTCCTCACTTGTGAGGGAAGGTATGATGTAACCTTCATATATCATCTGAGGCTTCTATTACAGTTTGAAGGAAGCCCTAAAATTGATTTCCCATTTTTTTTATGGATGAGTCTAAACAAGATGGTAAGAGGTGTCAAATCCCTATCCAAAACTGAGAAGACTAGCATTTACCATCAAGGTCTTATTAAGATATTAGTTTTACATGAAATTAGGAAGCAAAGGATTAGCTGGAAAATCCTCATCACTCAACACCTTCCCACAGAAAACAAACCTATAGAGGAAGCCAGCTTGGTCCAAAGAAAGATAAGGAACCTCAAAAGAAAAAGGGCAAGAAAGATAAGGTAACTCCATCATCATCCAGAACAGTGAGCTAAAACAATAAAGCTAGTAAACAAGCAGGACCCTCTTCCACAGTTAATAAGATTTTTAAAAGTCAAGAATCACAAGGTAAAACCAAATTAGTAGAGGAGACTTCAACAATAGCACTTGAGGAGAAGGGTCATAAGACAAAAACTGTGAGGAAAGAGAAGAATAGCTCAGAAAATAAAAGTGAACAGTCTCTAGAACAATCCCCTGTAACCATTCCACAAACAGAAAAGAAGACAAGGAAGCCTGTGAGCACCCCTGATCCAGTACCCCCTTGTAAAAGAACCACAAGGAGCATGGAAAAGAAAGGAAAAGAAGTTGTCAGTCCTCATACACATGAAGATCCAATAGATCTTACCTCCCCTTCTGAAGACCTATCAGTCTAGGATGACATCCCTTGCTTGACCGAGGAACAAGTCACTATTACTTTATGTGGGATGAGGGAGGAAGTGGAGGAAAGAGAATACATCCAACCAGAAACAATGGAGTCAACAAGGACCTTAACAAAAGCATAGATGAGAAAAAGATTGGGGAGCTGCAAAAACAAAACTAGGAACTCAAACAAGAAGTGAAGGAAAACCAACTATTGGACAGGTATATCAAAAAGGAAAACGAGCAACTGAAGGAAACCAGCCAACAACTCCAAGTTGACCATGAAGAGACGTCTAATAAGCTCAAGAAGGTACTAAGACTCTTACAATACATTAGGGTCATAAAAAGGGAGCTAAAAGAAGAAGCCTCAGCCATCAACATCATTGATCCACAGAAGTAAAGAATGGAGTCTCAAATTTTGAAAATTTTTGGGTTTGTTTTAGTTTCATGAGGACATGCAATGGTTTTGGCATGGGGGAATGTTGAGCCTCTAAATTGACATCCCCACTACCCTATTATACTCCTCATATATACCTTTTTGGCTTACCTAAGCTTGGATAAATGACAAAGAACACTACCATTATCCATTGATGAGGTCATAAGGTAAAGTATAATTAATTCATGCATTTTTGTGGTTTATTGAGCTAGGAGACTAAATGTTTCATGTACTAATGTTTTAATTTTCCACATGTAACCTTTGACCTCTAGATGAGTCTAGCCTTTCTGTACCAACTCAGTTATCCGGTACTTATGCACCAGATTGCCACTGTTCGAATACGGTACCAAGCGCACCTTCCATTCAGATCTGGTACCGAACCATTCACTGTCGTGATCCAATACCAACAACTATAGACTGTTCTAGTCTGGTACCAACCACTTGCATACTGTTCAGATCTAGTACCATTTACCGAATCTCACCTGTCACGATCCTGTACCAATATAGGAAGCATAATATACCAAGTTTAGCTCCAGATCGTACCAAAGATAATTGTTGGATGTTTGATGAATCATTAAATCTCTAGCAAAGTTATGATAATCTTGTTTGTTTATTGCTTCATCCTCATACACTTCGTTTCATGAGGATGAAGCTTAAAATATGTAACCGAATATATAAATTTGACAATTGACTAATTTGCTAAAGATTTCACCTCCTTGTGTTTCACGACTAAGACTATTTAAATAGTCATGACAAGGATGGTGGGGGTAGTAGAGAGTTAGCATAACACAATATGTGAAGCAGTGTTACATATTGCAGAACAGATTTTGAGTTGAAGTTTAATATAAGGGTGTCAATTATTTCCAGGTCTTGATCATTTATGAATGAATGTGAGTTGAGTTGTTAGCATAGTTTAATTCTATGTTTTGAAATTTGAGTAAGAGGAATGTGTGGATTGAAAGAGAGCTTACTGTAGACTCCATTCGCTGACTTGTTGAAGCGGTAAGGGCCCACTACCCAACAAAGGTCAACATCCTTATATATTAGTGTTAGTAGTTGATTTCAATAGTATAAATGTTAGACTAGCTGAAGCTTTGATCTTTCCAGATGATAACAGTATAGTTCAATTTAGGTTTCGATTTCTTAGAGATCTCTTTTTTTTGCATATGCTCTATTTCTGTTTTTATGAATTTGATTTCGTTTCATGGACATAAATGTTGGCAGCAATAGTCAGACATATTTGAAGGAGAACTAGTGAAGTTCACAACAACACATTGTGAACCACAACATACTCAGTATATTGACTATTGAACTACCCATGCTATGTCTTGATGATTGATGTGTGATTTCCCTTTCAGAAGTGTGATTGCATAGTTAGTTTTATGGGTCAGATGGTAGAGTTGATTGTCAAAAGAACTCCATCTCATATTTGCATGTGCCATAATGGAGTAGATAGCCTCTCTGTGAAAGACAACCAAAGTGTGTTTTGATTTGCTAGTTTGTTTTGTTTCCAGCATGCATAATCTAGAATAGTTCTATACTCATGACATTAGAATTACCTTCCTTACTGGTGTTTTGTAACTTTGTTGATTACGAATCTTGGATTGATAATTAATGAGTGCATTATATTACACATATAAGTAGCAAAACAGGGCCTATGGAAATGGTGGTGGGGGTTAGTGGCATACGGGTGCATCCACTGTGGATGGATGTGATGGAAGAGGTGGTGTGGATGGGTGGCATGTGGATGCATCCACTGAGGATCCACCGAATAAGAAATATGTTGGGGGTGGGTAGTAATGGACCCCATAGGTTGTACAAGTGATGGAAAATCCCTTGGCCTAGAGTAAGATAAACCATGAGCATAGGCCAGGTGCCTAGGGAGTGGACTAGTACTATACCTAGTGAATATGTTAGTAGCTTGCATACATATTAATAATATTGAACTATTAGTAGCAAATAGTAAAATTCAACAACATAAATACAACAAATTTGAGATTTAAATGATATTTAACTCTACACATGATACCTATGATGCAGGTGACTTGTCCATCCCAAATGGATATTCCTCGGCATCATCTAGTCCCACAACCTGTAGAAACACAAAAACATTAAAAATTTGAGGATTCCATAACATAAAGAAATGACCATGGTGAATTTATCAAAAGTGACACATACATGTGTATGGGGTACGCCAAATGAGTAGGTTTCCTCTATTGTTGCATCATTGGTGGAGACATGCACGGTTGCATCCATGGATGTAGAGGGTCTGTTACACGGATGTAACAACTACAAAATAACATACAATAAAATATTGATATAAATACAAAAAATACCATATGAATATACAATGATGAAGAACATAGAGATGGTTAAGATACTAACCTCTTCCATGAAGCTCTATTGTCGACTGGCCTCCATAGGCCCATAACAGGTTTTCTCGTAACTCATGCATATGTGAGGTTCACATGGATGATTTCTATGTCCATGTGTCATCTCCTCACTCCACTCTGTTGTACGGGGTGAAGTTTTGACCCCTCTATCAATGTCATTGACATACGCCTCTTGCCGAGATAGTGCAACAAAGTTTCCATGTTGTATTATGCTATGATTCAATGATGATATAACGACTTGCTTCTGTTGCAAGCTCTTTGCAATAGGTGGATGTTGGATAGGGGGGCTCATGCCTTTTCCTGGGGGGAAGAGGACCTAACATGGGATAACACCTAGCATACTCTTGGTCCTGTGTGGACCCTTGAATCACCTACTAGATGTCACTAATGTTGAAGTAGTTGACATGCTGGCCCGAAATAAATTCAGCCCATAATTTTCGCAAAAAATATAAAGGCACCTCCCTATTATTGCAAGGAGGTTTATCAAATACCATGTACCACCTATCCATCTAGTCTTCACTCATTTATGGGTAAACGTACCAGTCAATGCAAATGCATTTCTTAGTCACGGGTGGTTGTTGTTGAGATCGAGGATCAATAAAAATAGACATCAGTTGTTGTTTTGGTATACCCAAGTCTCCAACTTACTTTCTATCCAATAGAGTGTTGCAATACTCAAACATTCTTTCCCTATATTCAGAAATAGAAGTCAATTTCCCTTGGGCACTTGCAATGGACCTCATAATGGCGTCCAATGAAGTGACCAAGGACTCTCTACTTGGTTCGCTCATGCCCCTTAATTGATTTACAAGTGTTCTTAATGTGTCTAACCCCTCATGAATTTGGGTGTTTATGTTGGGTGGTTGTGGTGGGTTGGGGTTTTCCTCACCTTGGTCTATTGGTTGACGGTTTACATTGTCTTCGGGTTCCATTTTATAATATATGTTGCAATTTAAAATGGCAATTTAATAAGTGGACTTATCACAAAGTGATTACAAACAATAATTTTATTTTATCCCAACAAAATCATTAACATAATTTTTTGTAAAACAAAGAAAAACTATGTGTTATCTTTACAACGAACTTGAAAAGAACCTGCACAAGATAATGAATTGTTGAGAGATTTACATTTAAGTATTAATTATGTGTAGTAAACCTAGCTAATAAGTGTTCAATGTCATGGAGATTTACATCTATAACCCATGACTAATTGTTTTGGATTTTTTGCAAAGCCAAGAGAGGAAATGACAAAAAATCAACCATACCTTTATTGCAATGGACACGATGGCAAGATCCCGGGTTTTTCTCCTCCTCTATTTGTCCTGTTTGCTTGCTCCTATTTGGAAAATCGCGAGACGTGGTGTGCAAATGAGCACAAAAAGCGCTCGTGTTCCCTTAAAAAATGGGCACAATAGGAACCTGTGCGCATTTCTAGGAACACACATGTGTTCTCATGAACACACACGTGTTCCTTCCGATCAACCTATGTGGCATGCTGATTGGAGATTTGGGACTTGCCGAACCTATAAGATTAGGAATGCATGCGTGTTCCTGAGAACGTGTACATTCCTGCTAACCCCCTTGCCAATTTTTCGTCCACCAACTTTATACACACACCCATTTATATTTAAGAATTTACATAAAACATAAAATGAAAAGCATCCAACCATTACCAAAATTTGATTTACACAAAAATTTAAAGCAAAAACATCCAACCATCATCAAAATTTCATTTAACAAACAAAATAATGAAATTCCAAACCTAAGAAAATTCTTAACTTAAATTTATTTATTATTAAATTAAAAATTTATTATTAAATTCTAAATTTATTATCAAATTTTAAATTTATTATATTTTTTTAATGGTTAATAATTTAAATATTCTCAATAATTTAGTATTTTTAATTCAAATCTCACTTTATAAGATGCTTGCTGACCATTAACCTAACCTTGTAACCTAAAAAACTACTAAACATATTCTCTTTACAATTAATTTTTAATTAAATTTTTTTTATCATTTTCAAAGATTACTCAATTTGAGCCAGCTAAAAAAATCCAATAAGATGCTTGCTGACTATTAACCTAACCTTGTAACCTAAAAAAATCTACTAAACATATTCTCTTTACAATTTATTTTGAATTGAATTTTTTTTTATCATTTTCAAAGATTACTCAATTTGAGGCAGCTAAAAAATTGAATTTTTTTTTATCATTTTCAAAGATTACTCAATTTGAGGCAGCTAAAAAAATCCAAGACGAACTCAATCTAGTCCGTTGCTTTAATTCTAGGTGTCGGCTGTCAATTTAAATATTTGTAAGTCAAGTAATTTATTGAAAAAAAGTGTCTTCACCATTAAATATTGTGCCCGACCGAGGGGAGACTAATAATAGGGATTATAAGGCGTGAATTTGTAACTGAAGTGCACAAGGCACAAAACAAAGTAATATAGAAAAGCCGATGGATTGACTTGACTAAACGACAAAGTGAGTCAAGAGCCTATGGATTGAGATGACTTTACCCGTTACTTAAAAAAACATTTATAAGTTAAATTGGTTTAAATGGGTATTAATTGTTTTTTATTATGAAGATGATTTGGTTGTATAATTACAAAATTAAAATTTTCTATACTTTTATTCTATGTTTTATAAAAAAATTGTTTCATATTCACTTCATAACCAATCACCTGATTTTGGTTGTCCTCATCGTCTTAAATATCACGGTATATTTGGACTAATATATTATTACTAATTATTAATATATTATTACTAATTATTGTATTCTATTGTTTTCATACGCATGCACCCACACAACAAATCTTTGTATCTTATTGTTATTTTAGACACACATCCACATAACACATCTCAATCTTATTGTTATTTTAGACACACATCCATATAATACATCTCACTTGTGTTTCACATGCATACACTTACACAACTTGTTCTTGATCCTTATATTTGATTGTTGTTTCACACATAGACATGTGGTGTTGTTTCTCTCAAACACTCACATGTTCCATAAAGGATAGCAAACAAGCATATTCACTCAATAACTAATCAACCATTATTTTAGTAGGAGACACCACTCTCTTGTGGTTTCCCTCATTGGCATAAGGATCATGATATATTGAGATGAATATGTTGTCAAATTCGATTTTTGTTTCATACACACTCACAACATGTCCTTGGTCCTTGTCACATCCTTATATTTAATTGTTGTTTCACACACATGCATCCACACAACATGTCCTAGAGAGGAGAGAAAGCAAGCATATTTATCTTGTAACCAAACACCATTATGTTTGTAGGTGACACAACTCCCTTGTGGTAACTTTCCCCCATTGACATAAGCATCATGATATGTTGGGACTATGTATTGTTATGAACTATTGTTTCATATACATGCACCCACACAACATTTCTTTATATCTCATTGGTGTTTCACACATATGCACCCACACACCATTTCTTTATATCTTATTGTTGTTTCACACACATGCACCCACACAACACATTCTACTTTTGTTTCACATGCACACATCCACAAATCACATCCTTAGTCCTTGTATCCAAATTTTCGTTTCACACACATGTATCAACACAACACATCTCACTATTGTTTCACACACACACACACACAAACACACAACATGTCCCACAAAGGAGAGAAAGTGGGCATATTCACTTGCAACCAATCAACCATTATGTTAGTAAGAGACACGACTCCCTTTTGGTTTCCTCATTGACATAAGGATCATGGTATGTCGAGACAAATATGTTGTCACGCCTGACTTTTGTTTCACACACACACAGAGATGCATAGAAAAATTTATTTGTCCTTGCATCTGATTGGTGTTTCACATTGTATTCACCCCGCAACCAATCAACCATTATGTAAGTATGCGATAACACTCCCTTATGGTTGTTCCCATTGGATTAAGGATCATGGTATGTTGGGAATTATATGTTGTTAAAAACATGTTCTTGGTCCTTGTATCCAATTGTTTCTTCACACACAATAATCCACACAACATGTCCAACAAGGAGAGAAAGCGAGCATATTCACCCTGAAACAAATTAACCATTATGTTAGTAGGAGACACCACTCATTTGTGGTTTCCCCCATATACATAAGGATCATGGTATGTTGGGTCTTATATGTTTCCATGCTCGAATTTGTTTTTACACACATGCACCCACAAAACAAGTTATTAGACGTTGTATCCAATTGTTGTTTCAACAGTCCCCCCAACATAACACTTCCCACAAAGGAGAGAAAGAAAACATAATTAACCTCATAATCATTCAAACATTATTATAGTAAGAGGCACCAGTCCCTCAATGTGGCTTCCCACATTGGCATAAGGATCATGGTATGATGGGGCTTATAAGTTGAAAAGTACCCACACAACTTTCCTTTGGTCCTTGCATCCCATTGTTTCTTCACACACATTCATCCACACAACATGTCCAAAAAATGAGAGGAATCAAGCATATTCACCCTATTGGTGTATTTAATTGTCCTATTAAAACATCAAATGCATTAATTGTCAACTCAAGGTAAGTCTTTTATTGCAAGGTTATTGTGCAAATTATATGCAAGAAACAATTCCCTAACTAACACTATCCTGTAACTTGAAGGACAAAATCTCAAGAATTAAACACACACTACATGCTAAGTTCCTCACTATTGAAAAGAAAACACCCTTGTTGAATTGTAAATCACACCTAGCTAGGTATAACACTCTTGCTTGAAAGTAAAGAATCAACACACTTGCTAGAATTAAGATCACACAAATGAAGTAAACACTTTGCACACTTGCTGGAAACAAAATCACAATGCTGAAAATAAACACTCTCACATTGTTTCAAAGGGAAGAAACACCTACTAAAATGAAATCACTCTTGCATAAATGGACAAATCTCACTCCAACACTAAAGGAAATAAATCCGCACTATTGTAAATGAAATAAATCCACTCTTGCATGAATGAAATAAACCACACTTTCTTTATAAAGGAATCACCTACTGGAGAAGGAAACAAACCACACTCTTGCTAGGAAATAAAACAAACCACACTCTTGCTAGAAATGAAATAGATTTACTCTCTATAAAGGAAACAATTCATTCAACTGGCAAGAGGCACACCTTGCTGAAACAAAGTAAATCAAAAGCAAGTTGATGATTCATAAAAGGAGAACCATCTACAACATTTTGAGTCTAGATAAGTTTCTCAATTAACTAATATCAACCAATCCAACACAAGAGACCAATAACAACAATAATCATTGAACTAAACCAGACTCACAATATAACTTGAGTAACAACACTTTGCATCCACACAAGAACACTCACAACCGATAATAAATAATAGTAACAACAATCATCCAAACACACTAACAACAATCAATCTCAATATAAATCTACCTATTAGTACAGTAACAACAACCATGCTAAAGAGGAGGGCCCTTCCTCATTAGCAAGGGTTGGAAAGAGATACAGAAACTACGACGTAATTACACATAAAAGGAACCACAAACTTGTTTAATCTTTATTAATCCAAAATCAATAAGTACAGGTGCAGATGTTGTTTCTCATCGACCAAACTGATTGTTTAAAAAACTAGTCTAGTTTGGGAGAGGAAATGCTTTGCTTTTAAAAATATCTCTCTTCTAAACTAATCGTAGAAGACTAACAATTACAAATAGCCTTGAGAATCTTTCGAATCTCAATCTGTTCAATACAATCTTATTTAGGAAGATATTAAAATTTCTTACAACCAATTGTAACATAATATGATTAATTATAGATCGTGTTTAATGAACTGTCCATTAATTCAAGTTGTTAAAATAGACTCATGATAACACAATACTCGTGACTTTGAAAAAATGGCCACATCATCTAGGAAGATAGGTCATTTCCCTGAGAGACTTGCATGAATCAACAACCCAATCAACATTAGTACGAATAATTATGGTCTCCAAATACCATCCTTAGTCTATTGAAAATAACAACGCCTCATGAGTAACATCACTTCAGGAGTATCAACACTTTAGGAGTAATAGAATGATCCAGGAGGATCTCGACGGCCACCCACCTTGTCCAACTAGCTTAAAACAATATTTTTTTGGAAACTTACTATTTTTAGTAATTTTTCGATTCCTTGACTTCCGAGGCCATTTTTGAGGGCTTAAACAATGTTTTTTTCACAATCAGGAACCTCAATGATAGCCAAAGTATCTAATTGATCCCCTTAAATGAAGATCCTCATCAATACCTTTCCAACTAGCTATCATGTGCCCTAAACGAAGACCGTATGCAAAAGTTACGACCCCAAGAAGTTGATGTACTAACTTACCACAACAGGGCCCACATGAATTTTGGTGCTTCATCTCCTAGGGTTAGGTTTTTGGATGTCTAGGACTTTGGAATTCATGTTTATTGTAAAAAGGCCTTCAAAGCCTCATTGTACTCATCTTCTTGCCAATGAGCATAGCCATCACATCTCTTCTCAGAGATAACCTCCCACCATTCTAGAAAGCTTGTTTTCAGTCTACGTTTTATAGTTTTCAACATATTTCTTATTTAATAGAAGCCAAGTTTTACTATATATCTGTTATTGTTCACTGTGTCTCTATGTTAATATTATAAATATGTGGTTTCTTTTCGTTCCTCTCATAAATCTGGATCAGTGGTATCTGAGCAGTCTGCTCCTTGTCATTTTTTTAATGCATGTCCCCGACGTAGTTAGGGTATAGAGAGTTGGGTCTCAAGCTTGTTTCTCGAGGAAAATTGCTCTCGCATGCCCAAGAAACTATCCATGGATGGTGAAAATAAAGATGAAGGGATGGGAGATCCTTTCAAAATGTTTCTCAAGGAATCCCTTAAGCGACAAAGGAACAAGATGATGGACAACTTTTCACAAATCCTTTGACGACTACCGACAAGCGACACATCCACCTCAAGCATAGGAGCCACCCCCTTCAAGATACATATCAATTTTGATATTCCTATATTTTAAGGTCAAATATATGTCAATTTCGTAGATAAATGGTTAAACTTTCTAGAAGGGTATTTTTTTGTCCACAACTTTTCCTATAGAGAAAAGATTATATTTGCGCTCCTTAAGGTCGTCCTCGATGTAAACGATTAGTGGGAGATTTTTTGTGAGCAAAAGGAAATAGAGGGATCCACATTATTTGAGTTGCACCCACTTGGGATTCTTTTAGGGATTATATTAAGGAAGAATACTACCCTGTTGGAAATTATGACAACTTGTATACAAGATGGACCACACTGTGGCAAGAAAGAGACCAAACAATGTTAGAGTTCAATAATGTATTCCATACCTTGCACACCAAGTTGGGTATCAAAGATTCTGAACGACATCTGGTGATAAAGTACCGTGGCATTCTGCATAAATACATCCACACATAAATGGATTTTTTGAACATCTAATCCTTGGGCGTGACCTATCGATATGCCATCAAAATCAAGCAGAAGCTTAAACAAAAGACACGGCAGTTTGGGTCTGGGAATCCCTCATAGCAGAAGCAAGGAAAGGGAATCCCCAACCTGCAGAATAAATGATAGAGTAAATATGGGAAACCTCGGGACAACCAGTCCAATCCACAAGCAAGGAAGGACAATGGGAAGACAAATAAAGATACCACGAAGTGGTGTGACTTCCATAAGATCCCCTAGCACAAAACTGTTGATTTTCGTTCAAAGAAGTCATTGGTGGATGAGGTAAAATCCTTTGAATTAGATGCAGATTCTAACTCAGAGTCAAAACTAGAAAAGGGGATATGGATCATTGATGTGGAATCAAGTGCCACCGTTGCTACCACCAAGATATAGCCCGGTGAACCTGATGAGATGGAGAAGGTGAGTGCCTCTTTCATTCATAGATGTGGGTAAAACGAACTCTGATGCACTTCATCATTGATAGAAGTAGCCAGAAGAAACTCATTTCAGCATAGGTCATCAAGTGTCTAGCCCTACCGACAATTCCACACCTACACCACCATCAAATGGCTCTGTCAAGGAAGCAATATTTTCATCAGCAACAATGTCACCTGTCATATGGAATCAAGCCATTCAAAGATGAGGTATTGTGTGATGTTTCTCCCCTTGAAGTTTGTGATGTTCTTTTGAGCCAACCTTATTTATGGAAATTTCATGATGTATATGACTCTAGGATTTACATTGTTATTATTACTTTGAATAGGAAATTGTACAGGATACCTGAGCCAATTCCACCTAGTGTTATTTCCTTCATCTCTGCCAAGCAATGTAGGAAGGTCATTTCTCAAACCGGGAAGTTTGTCTTGTTCATGATTCTCTCTCAGAGTGAATGAAAGGTCACAGCCACATCCATGGCCTCTATGGCCGACCTCTCCAAAAATAAAAATCAAGTGGATAAGATTTTGGAAGAATACAAAGACATGTTCTCATCACTTATTGGGGTACCTCTACACTATCAAGTCAATCATCCCATCGACTTGACCCCTTGTACACCGCTACCCAATCGGCTAGTCTATCATCGCTCTCTGCTAGAAAATGAGAAGATCAAGTGTCAAATCGAAGAAATTATCCAAAATGGGCACATCCGACCCATCTCATCACCCTATAGAAGCGTACTCGTGCTAGTGCAGAAGAAAGAAGGGACTTCATGACTCTGCAATGATTATCAGGCCCTAAATAAAATCACAGTCAGGAATCAGTACCTAATTCCCCAAATCAACGATCTCCTTGATCAGCTGAAGGGGGGAAATTACTTCATTAAGAATGATATCAAGTCTAGCTACCATTAGGTCCCAATAGAACCGACAGATGTATGGAAAACTTCCTTCAAGTCAAAAGAAGGTCTTTTTGAATGGTTGATCATGCCCTTTGGTTTGACAAATGCCCCAACAACTTTCATGAGGATGATAGAAAATATCTTGTGTACTTTCAATAATTATTTTGTGGTGGTGTATTTGGATGACATCCTCATCTACAACAATACTTGGGTAGAACACTTGCATCATATTCAGCAGGTTTTGCACATTCTACGACAACACAAGTTATATGCCAACTTGGAAAAATGCTCCTTCAACATGGACAGGGTCCAATACCTCATATACATTGTTGATGTGCATGTTAGGGACCTAACCCCTCACATAGGTAGAATAATATATTCCGATGTAATAAAGGTCAATATTAATAAGGCCTAGCAATAAGGAAGAATAAGCCCAATGTAAGAAGACCTAATAGAAGCTTCCGCTTCTAGAAGGATCTTCCTGTAGATGGTTCTTTTGATAGACATATTTAGTATAAATAGGAGTCGAGGGTATGATAAAAAAATTCTTGGATATGATTGTAATAGAGCTCCGCTCTGTTGGAGGTTTCCCCCTCGAAGAGGCAAGTGAGCATTGCTTTGAGTAATCAAAGTTCTCTTTCTGGTGTTATTATGGTAGCATTTTGGTATTATTGTGGTGTTGTTCTGGTTATATTGTTGTTTATATACCATTTCTAGCTATTTATTTATGTTCTGCATACTTTTTATATATGGAATATTACAAGTGGTATCAGAGCATTTTACTCAACAAAACATTGTGGGTTAATTTTTTTTCATGGTAGAGACGTATTCCGACATATTTAAGCTGCAAAGATCTGTCGTTACACACATAAACCCACGGTCGGGGATTCATACATGCAGGAAATACAAGTGATACATAAGCGCACATCTGTTGGCCACCCTTGTAACCCTTGTTGGTACCCCTTCGAGTGGTAGCGCATCAAACAACACCTGTATACAGTTCAACCTATATTTCCTGAAGCCATCTTTAGATAAACCGATTGGCTTCTTGACTACTATAGTGCCACTGAGAACAACACTCAAGAAGATACTCTCTAGTACCTGGGTATTCGGGTAGTACAGCTAAGGGCATGGTCTAGCCTCCTTAGTTGGTGCCCTGAGATATTGGGCTAAGTACTAATGTTGGAACCTGCATGTATATCAGAGAGTTATAGCATAGGGAAAACCCTTGTCTATAGAACCCTTGATGGATCCTGTTACACCATTATTTAAGACCTATTCCATTGGATTTCTCTCTTCTCCCTTATCACATTCATACCTATCATTTTTCAGCAAATTTTTTGACCCCACCCGCCTCTTTTTGGTTCCCTCATCATCATGGCCCATACCCGTGGCCAAGACTTGGAAGCTCACCTCAATACCTTGCACTCTAATTTCACAGAGACCCAACAAGAAGTGAGATAACGCAGTGCCAATATTTCCACCATCAATGAAAACATGCATTCCTCCTTTGTCTCCTCAATCGAGGAACTCAAACAATACCTCAAACAAGACATTACTACTCAGCTTGAATTGGTCACTACGATGATCTACACCAAGATGCATATCCTTGCAGATCCTCCCTTATCTAACCCACCGTTGCATACTGAAGGTGAAACTTTCTCTCATTCCCATAATTTTCAGCCCCATCAGTTTTAGCATGACCTACGCCTTCCACATGTGGATGTGACCAACTTTGATGGCTCATGTCCCACTGGATGGGTAACTCAAATGGAACATTATTTCTCTTTTAATGACATTACAGATGAGTTGGCTAAACTCTGGTATGGTGTTCTCCATCTAGATCAAGAACATTCGCAATGGTGGCAATGGAGAAAAACTGCCTGCCAAGGGTATGTTGCTTAGACACACTTTGTGGCAGAGCTTTATGAATTATTTGACACTAAAAGCAACCATTTAGGCCATTTGATAAAGTTGAAACAATATGGAATCGTGGAAGACTTTATAGTTTCGTTTGAGCGACTGGATTTTCGTACACATGGCATTTCTGATGCTTTTTTCCAAGAATGTTTTATCAATGGCCTCAAGGATGATATTCGTGCCCATGTCCTCATGGCTTGGCCTCAAAGTTGGGTGGAGGCTACTAAAAGAGCTAAGGAAGAACAACAAGTTTTATCTTCTCAAAACCAAAAACCCTCCTTTATTCCTCACACTGAACCAGTAAATCCCACTCCTCCTTCTACTCCACTAAGGATCCAAAAATTGATTAGGGCTGAAATGGTTGAATGCCAACTCAAAGGCCTTCATTATAATTGTGATGACAAATATTTTCCTGGACACAAGTGTAAGGAACAAAAGATTTTTATGGCCATCTCAGAGGATGTTTTGGAAGAGGATGTTGAAGCTCCCTGTTTGTTTGCGTCACCTGAACCCACTGACATTACCCCTCCCTCAGACCCTCCTGAACTAGAACCGGTCATTTCCCTAAATGTTATCATTGGATTCTATGCTCCCCAAACCCTCAAGCTAATTGGTTACATCAAGCATAGGAAGGTCATCATTCTTGTTGATAGTGGAAGCACCCATAATTTTATTCATTGCTGCATTGTCCAAGAAACTAATTGCTATATCCGTGTAGTTAATAATTTCCAAATCATGAATGCCAATGGTGGGTCCATGAAATGTGGAGGGCGTTGTGAAAATGTGTGTCTCCAAATTGGTGACTACCACCTGAAATCTAATATGTTTTCTATCGACATGGCCGGTTGTGACATTGTGTTGGGTGCAGAATGGATAAGGACTTTGGGTCCCATTCTCATGGATTTTAAGTAATTAACCATGCAATTCGACCAGGAGTTCCAACAATATAAGTTCTAAGGAATCACTGTCGGTTCCCCAGAGATCATTAGTTCCCATCGCACGAAAAATATGCTCAAAAAATGTCATTCTGGCATTATTTCCCAACTCCATTCCATACAAGCATTTGAGACACCCTCTCTGTCTCAGGTCCTCCAATCCATCCTCTCTAACAATCAAGTGGTTATTTCCACTCCCGAGAGACTCCCTCCTTCATGTGGTGTTCATGATCATTCCATTCCCCTTGTCCTAGGAATCCTTCCTCCCAATATCCGTCCCTATTGTCACCTCGTTTCCCAAAAAAATGAAATTGAAAAAATGGTTCAACAACTGCTCAACACAGGTGTTATATTCCCTAGTACGATCCCCTACTCTTATCATTTGGTCATGTTCCTTAAGAAAGAAGGTTCTTGGCGCATGTATCTTGACTTCCATGCCCTCAACAAACTCACCATTATAGAAAAATTTCCCATTCCTGTCATTGATGACCTCTTGGATGAATTGAGTGGTGTCCGGTGCTTTACTAAACTTGATCTTCATTCTGTCTACCACCAGATACATATGAAAGAGGCGGACATTCCTAAGACTTCCTTTAGAACTCATGAGGGCCACTATGAGTTTTTGGTCATGCCCTTTGGCTTTTGTAATTCTCCCTCCACTTTCCAAAGCCTCATGAATCATGTCTTCCATCCTTTTCTCCATCATTTTTTCTTAGTTTTCTTTGATGATATCCTCATCTATAGAAAAACCTGGACATACCATCTTGATCATGTGGATCGATTTCTCCATCTACTGTCTGAGCACCAACTTTTCCTGAAACAATCTAACTGTGATTTTAGTGCCTTGGAAGTCGAGTACTTGGATCATCTTGTTGGAAAGGATGGAGTCAGGGTGGATCCTAAAAATATTGAAGCTATGCAAGACTGGCCTCACCCAAAGACTCTCAAAATCTTGCGGGGATTTCTAGGCTTAACCAGTTATTATCACAAGTTTGTTAAGAATTATGGAAAGATTGTAACACCTATCACTGCATTCCTTAAAAATAATTCTTTCACTTGGACTCCAGCAGCTCCTCAGTCTTTTCAAACCTTGAAGATGGCCATGTGCACCACACTAGTCCCAACCCTTCTTCATTTCACAAAGACCTTTGTCCTGGAATCTGATGCTTTGGGGAAAGGAATTGGCACTATCCTTATGCAAGAGGGTTGGCCTTTGGCCTTTACCCACAAACAAATGACTGAGCAAAATTTGGGCAAATCAATCTATGAAAAGGAAATGTTGGTTATTCTGCATGTCGTTGATCTTTGGAGCCCTTATCTATTGGGGAAACACTTCCAAATTAAGACAGATCATCGAAGCCTCAAGTATTTGTTGGAACAATGCATTTCCTCCCTAGAGAAACAAAAATGGGTGACTAAGCTATTTGGATATGATTATGAGATCATTTATAGGAAATGCAAAGATAATGTGGTTTTGAATGCACTTTCCCAAAAATATGAAGATGAAGGGTCCCTTTTTTTATCTCTCCTTCATTGTACCAGATTGTCTCAAAGTTGTTTGCCAAGAATGACTACATGATCCCAAAAGTTTGTATCTGATACAACAATTGCAGTACAATTCTCTAGTTTCCCCAGGGTACTCTTGGCTCCATGATGAGCTTCGATACAAATGTCATTTGAATTTAATAAAACAGACAAAACTTAAATCCATGGTACTTTCTGAGCTTCACGCTACACTCACAACTGGGCACTCCAAGTTTACCAAAACCTATGACAGGGTCAAACGTTATTTTTTTCTGGGATGGTATGAAATAGGATGTTCATAATTTTGTGGTTGAATATGATGTGTGTCAATGCAGCAAGGGAAAACATTCAAATCTCTTGGCACACTACAACTGCTTTCGATTCCACTTGCTATTTGGAGGGACATCTCTATGGATTTTATTGTAGGCTTACCTAAATCGGGCAATAAATTAGTCTTCATGGTGGTAGTTGATTGTCTTTCTAAGTATTCTCATTTATGTGCTCTTCAACACCCATTTACATCATCCATTGTGGCTCAACTTTTCATGGATTAGGTCTTCAAGCTTCATGGCATGCCGCATTCTATTTTTTTTTATCGCGACCCAACTTTCACCAGCAATTTTTGGCAAGAATTGTTCAAGCTACAAGGTAGCCAATTTCATCTCATCACAGCTTATCATCCCCAGACTGATGGTCAAATTGAAGTTGTCAACAAGTGTTTGGAAACATATTTGAGGTGTTTTGCCTCGGAAAGGAAAAATCAATGGGCTCAATGGTTACCACTATCTGAATGGTGTTACAACACTTTGTACCATACAACTACTTGCATGAATCCTTTTGAAGTGGTATATGGACAAAATCCACCTTCAATTCTCTCATATTTTCCAGGTATCTCGAAGTTCCAGGTGGTTGACCAAACTCTTACAGTTCGAGAGGCTATTTTACATACCGTCAAAGAGAATTTGGTCATGGCACATAATCGCATGAAGCAACAAGCAGATCAAGGTCACTCAGAACGTCAATTTGCATAAGGGGACAGGGTGTTTCTTCGACTGCAACCTTACAAGAAAAATTCCCTCAAGGCTCACCATTGTCAAAAATTGGCACCCAAATTTTATGGTCCTTATACCGTTCTCAAGCATGTGGGACAGGTGGCCTATCAGTTAGAGTTTCCCAGTCATTATAAGCTCCATTAGGTTTTTCATGTTTCCTTCTTAAAGAAGGTGATTGGAACTAAGTGCCAAACTCAAACCAACCTTCCCGAGTTGGACGAAGAAGGATCTATTTTTCTACATCCACAAGAAGTTTTGGACCAGCGTGAGCGTCGTCTACTTCATCGAACCATCAAGGAAGTGTTAGTCCAATGGAAAGATACAACTCCAACAGATGACACTTGGGAACCAACTACCATTCTGCATCAATTTCCACATCTCAAGCCTTGAGGACAAGGCTATTTTTAAGGGGGAGGACATGTTAGGGACCTAACCCCTCACATAGGTAGAATAATATATTCCGATGTAATAAATGTCAATATTAATAAGGCCTAGCAATAAGTAAGAATAAGTCCAATGTAATAAGAATTAATAGAAGCTTTCACTTCTAGTAGGATCTTCCTCTAGATGGTTCTTTTGATACACATATTTAGTATAAATAGGAGTCGAGGGTATGAGAACTTTTGTCTTGGATATTATTGTAATAGAGCTCTACTATGCTGGAGGTTGCCCCTCGAAGAGGAAAGTGAACATTGCTCTCAGTAATCAAAGTGCTCTTTCTGGTGTTATTCTAGTATCATTTTGGTATTACTGTGGTGTTGTTCTAGTTATATTGTTTTTCATCTGCCATTTCTAACTATTTATTTATGCTCTGCATACTTTTTAAATCTAGAATATTACAGTGCATGGTGTGCATGTTGATCCATCCAAGACCCAAGTCATCTTTGACTGGACAGTCCCAACCACACTCACTGAGCTTCAGAGCTTCTTAGGCCTTACCAATTTCTATCAAAGGTTCTTGTTGGGATTCTCCCATATTTCATGGCCCCTCAGCCAAAAAATCAGAGGTGGTGGTAAGGAGAAAATTGTGTGGGACCTATCCCAACATAAATTGTTTGATGGTCTGAAGCAACACTTGTGCTCCACCCCAGTGCTTTCATTACCTAACTTGCAACATCCCTTTGAGATCGAGACAGATGCTTCAGACTATGTTGTGGGCGAAGTCATCACTCAACACAACCACCCCGTGACCTATCATAGTGAGACACTTTCAAATGTCGTTCATAAGTAAACTAATTAAGACAAAGAGATGTACTCCATTGTGCAAGCCTGATGCCAATGGAGTAATTACATTATCGAGAAGGAGACATACATCCACACTGATCATAAGCCACTACAGTTCATGTAGACACAAGAAAAATTGTAGAATGACCTCTATTAGAAGTGGTCCACATATTTACAATAGTTCCACCTCAACATCAAGTATAAAACAAGAAGTACCAATCGAGATATTGATTGCCTCAGTCGACCTCTAGTCGCAACACTCACCGCAATGCTCGATTATTGGGACCGCGAGACCTCTGAATTCCCCCACCTCTATGATACATATCCTGACTTCACCAACACCTACGCAATGTTGGGTGAAAAAATATTTGTCACCAATTTTCGTCGACCTCCAATCGCGACACTCACCACAATGCTTTATTATTGGGACCATGAGACCTCCAGATGGCCCCACCTCTATGAGATTGGTCCTGATTTAACCAACACCTAAGCGATGTTGGGTGCAAACACATTTATCACCAATTTCCATCTCCAGGATGGGATTCTGTGCCATCTGGGCCATCTATGCATTCCATCAATTGATTGAATGAAGTTGATTTGGGATGCCCACTACAGATAGGTGGTAGGACACTTTGGCCTAGAAAATACAATGGCAATGTTACAATGACATTTCTACTGGTCGAAACTTCGACAATCTATCAACAAGTATATCTGGTCCTTCACTGCCTGCGCTATTGCCAAACCGACCATTAAGAAACAAGGCATGTACACTTCTATGCCTACTCATGACATGCCCTGGGAATCTATCTCGATGGAATACATGTTGGGACTTCCGTCCACCAAGCGGGGAAATGACTGTGTTTCTGTGGTTGTCGATCACTTTTCCAGGATGGCTATTTTGGCTTCCTACAAGAAGAGAATTAAAACAAAGGCCACTGCCAAAATCTTATTTGAACGAGTGTGGGTACACTTTGGGATCCCACAAACCATTTTCTCATATCAGGATAATCAGTTCCTCAACACATTCTGGTTGAGCCTCTGGTCATTGTTGGACACCAAGCTCACCTAGTCCATTTCCTTCCACCCCCAAACGAATGGCCAAACTGAGGTCATCAACTGGATGATCATGCACATATTGCGCATGTACAATTCGAAGTACCCTCGCACCTAGGATGAGATTCTTCCCTATGTTCAACACAACTACAATAGAGCCATACATAGCTCAACCAACCACAACCACTTTTAGGTGGGGTTGGAATTTCAACCATTGGGTCCCATGGATGTTGCACTACCCCTTACGGCCACCAAGGCAGAATCATCACATGCTCCAACTAGAGATGACAAAGCCACTCAGTTCATTGAATAGATCCAACACATCCTCCAACAATTTTAGGATATTTTACAAAATTCTAATGCCAAATACAAGTTGTGTCATGATCAATACCCAGTGCCACACCAGTTTCAGGTGGGAGACAAAGTTTGGTTTCACTTTTAGAAAGAACGCCTTATAGGGAATCATAAGAAGATTTGTCCACTCCATTCTGGAACCTACACCATCACCAAGGCTATGGATGATAATTAGTTTGAGCTCAACGTTCCCCCAATCCTTGGCTTGCACCCAGTATTCAATGTGGACCTCCTTCAAACTTAGTTTCCATCATTATTGGACACCTCGTAGATAATAGAACAATTGACACCAACAGAGCTCAACCCTGACTACATTGAATTAGAATACACTGATCAAATTGTGGAAATAGAGGTCAAGGACACTCTCCAATAGAGGATCCAACTTTATCGGGTTGTCAAAGCAGGGAAACTACTGCACCAAGGAAAGTGGCTCACCCGGGGCCAAATTTAGCAAAAATTTCCTAATCTGATGGGGGCACTCAACGAAATGGATACCATTACTTACTAAGGGGGGAGGATTGATCTAGGAGGATATTTTTGGCCGCCCGCCTTTTCCAATTAGCTGAAAACAATTTTTTTTGGCAACATTCTATTTTTAGCAGTTTTTCAGTACCTGAACTTCTCGGGCCATTTTGAGGGCTAAATGACGTTTTTTTGTGATCAGACACCTTAATGAAATCCAATGGATTTTTTTGATCCCCTTAAATTAATCTCCTCATCAATGCCTTTCCAACGAGATATCATGCACCTTAAACAAAGATCATATGCAAATTTTACAACCCGAGGAAGTTGATGTACTAACTTACCCCAATGAGGCCCACATGAGTTTTGGTGCTTCATCTCCTAGGGTTAGGTTTTTGGATGTCTAGGGTTTTCGAATTCATGTTTATTGTAAACAGGCCTTCATAATCTCATTTTACTCATCTTGTTGTGAATGAGCATAGACATCACATCTCTTCTTAGAGATAAGATGCCACCATTCTAGCAAGCTTGTTTTCAGTTTGCATTTTACAGTTTTCAACATATTTCTTACTTAATAGAAGACAAGTTTTATTGTATCTCTGTTATTGTTCACTGTGTCTCTGTGTTAATATTATAAATTTGTTGTTTCATTTCATTCTTCTCATAAATACAAATCATAGAACTTCATGAGTAACAACACTTCGGGAGTAACAACACTTCAAGAGTCACAACACTTCGGGATTAATAACACCTCAGGAGTTACAACACCTTTGAAAATCGATTACCTTGTAGGAATTTTTTAATGCTTTGTTAGTAAATACCCAAAAAAACCATTATCCTTCTCAAATGCAAGTAAGAATTAATGAATTGAGGCAAGATATGAACTTAGCATACCTAGATAAAAAGACAATATATTGGACAAAAATGGTTATGAAAAGTGCATGGAGGATATAATAAAAGTGGGTGAAGTAATAATTAAAGGATGAAAAAAAGGTTTCCATTCCTAAACCCAACATATTCCCCCAACTAAAGCAACTTCATGCACTCATGCAACCCACTAATTAGTCAGAGTCTGAGTTGAGGTTGACATACTAGAGGTGAATATTAGTGAGGTTGTATGGTGTAGCAGTTTCCCCTTGGATAGTATTGTATCCATTGGTCATCATAAAATATATACACCGATACTCATATTTCCTTAGCTGATACAGGGGTTGATATATTTTGATAGGGATCCATATCAATGGAAACCTTTATCTTAGGCCAAACCACTTGGATACACAGTTCCTGATAAAATCCATATACATGGTTACTCTTGAGAGAACATGAGTAAAATTTGGGTACCCATAGGGATCCCTTCTTTTTATATCATCATCATAGGCTTCCCATCTAATTCTACTAGCCTCCAAGATTTCCTGTAATTTCATATCAATGCATATAGGGAAGAGGTCCAAGATAAAAATTCGAGAATCATTCATAATGGAAACACATTCTTTTGAACCAAGAAACTTATTGTAAGCCATAGTTATATCAACGATAGGGGTAGTCTCTCCTCTAAACCGTAGCATTTTCTATATCTGATATTTTTTGATGGTGTCATAGGCTTCCTTCCACCTTGCTTGGTTACTAAAAGATGAAGTAAAATTCCTCAACTGAATATCCTCAATGTATGGTGAAAGATTAAACTTTTGTTCTCCAAAGAAAATAAATTCATGCATGTACAATTCACATAGCAGATGTTGATTTGAAAGACTATTGTGAAAGAAGGTCTTCAGAAATGAAATGGTGGAATAAAACTTATAGAGTATATCTTCTTTCATAGCTACCAATTGGAAAATAATGAATTTTTATTGAAGGAATATTTTATAATCAAGGGGGGGCTCATGCAATTCAGTAATTTATGTGCCAAGTCACACATTTTTTCCTTTGTGAGCTACAAATCTTGAACCTGGTAATTTAGCTCCTTCGATTGTTGTCTCTCTTCCTTCAAATTATCACACCTCTTTTTTTGGAACGCCATTCCTTCTGCCTAATTTTCTATGAGTGCATGGATAATATGATATTGGATGGGAATTTCCCTTGCTTGGAATGATAGGATAATTTCTTCCACTTATGAGTTTCAACAACTAGTATATAAATATTAGGGGTAATGTTTCAACATCTCTCTTCCTCGGGCTATTTTTCCATGTTTTTAGGAACTAATGGTTCTTATTTAAAAACAATATCTTGGGTAGGTTCTTGTGTGTCAGCTGGAAAGGGTCCCTTTTCCCCTTTCTCACTATGTTGTACCTCACTTCCTAGAGTTTTAGCATCCTCACCCCTTGGAGTTTCAACATCCTATTAAATGACTTGGTTAGGTTCAACTATATTTGTACCAAGTAATAATGGTTCTTGTGTGACAGTAGCATCTTGGATGGTCTTTGTTGTGAAAACCTAGGAAGGTTTCCTCATTTCTTCATGATTGTGTTTTTTCTCTCCTTTTGGAGTTTCAACATCCTTGCCACCTGAATTTTCCTCATCTGTTTCGACAATTTGATTAGGCCCAACTATATTTATGTCAAGTACTATTGGTTCTTGTGTAGAAGAGCTATCCCCAACCATACCTTGATCACCTTAGACAGTCTCAACATAATCCTCATTCTCCTCAATAGGTTCTGTCTAAACTCCCACTGGAATGAATTTTGGTTCATGTGCATATCCTGCTTGGTTAAGGACATCACCACATGTTGAACATAGTTGTTCCCTAGATTCCTTGTCATCTAGTATTGTAGTCTCTGGGTATGGAGGGGAAAGTGATTTACCCATGAGTTGAACAATCTGAGATAGGGATCCCAACCGTGTGGTTTTTTCTTCCTCCTAGAACTTCCCTTTCATAATCCCAATTTTTTCTATGATCCTATAATTTTCCTCTCCTAAACAATTAATTTTCTCAAGTAAGGATTCAATTTTACCTAGTATGTAGTTGTTAGTTCTTGATCTAGCCCTTCCTTTCCTTGAAATAGTTTTCCTTTTAGTAGGTTCTTATGGGTGAACAATGTTAACTGGTGGTTAAGATGATTGAGATATCATTGTTGCTAAGGAGTACATGTTCCTTCTTCTCAGGAGGTCATCAACAACTCCTCAAGATTGACTCAATTTCCCTCTTTTCTACTATGGAGGTTCTTCTATGATAGGGCATGGTTTGCATTCTTTAAAAGGGGGGTTTTCACCTATAATTTCCACTTCATCACTAGATGGTAGTGGTGAAACATTTTGTGCAACAAGGGAGTTGCCTTGTATTTATTGTGGCTCTGGGTTATTGACCTCTTCCCCTTCTTCTCTCGGGTCTTCCTGATCTATCTATGTATCATATTAATAATTTATATTTTTTTGTCCCATCCTACATCTTCTTTCTCTATGTTACCTCTTGCCTCTTCTTTCTATGTATGTCCTCATTCCTCTTCCTTCTCTGTATCTCCTCCTAGCACTTCTTGCTATGTATCTCCTCTCACCTCTTTTTCTACTTCCATTTCAGTGGCTGTATCAGCATGGATATTTTCCATTCCATATCACTCCTATTGTCGGACTCCTTGTCTCCTAATTCACTATTTCTATTAATAGATTATGGTCATGAATTAGCTCCTTCCATCTCTACCTCCTCACCCTCTGCCAGTTTAACTGCATCATTGATTCCTTCCTCCATTGAACCTTGAGTTCCAGTGGGGGTGATGAATTTAAGCCACATCCCATTTCTTTTTTCCAATGCATGGATGATAACAATTTTGATCAAACCATGGTTAAAAACGAAGGTTTATGGATGTTTAGACCAACAGATAGAGCTAGACATTAGCTTCATGGATTCCAACAAAAGGAAGGGATATTGGGAAAATTCTCATGGAAAATATGTGATAGCAACATAAAGTGGTAATTGAAGACATTAGTAAATATTCCTTCATAGGAAATGCATCTATGAATGAAATAAGAAACATCTTTCCATGCGGAGTGTAGTGAGGTTGTGTCGATTCCCTTACCTTTTTCCTTGACATGTTCTTCACCTCTTAGGAAATTCTCCTTGGCTACTAGAATCGACATCTTCTTACTGAACCAAATCACCCCCAACTGCATTATCCCTGTAGTCTCTGTGATAGTCCCCTCTGTAAAATCGACATGCAATCTGTACCATCGAGCTTTCTACTTCTAGGTTTTGAGAAAACTCAGGGGAGATGACATTGACGAATCCCTGTAATTTCTCAAAGAAAGTCACCCAATCTGCATTCTAAAAAAATTGATAAGCCTCAGGATAGCCACACAATAGGTCAAGTGACTCAGGTTCATGATAGTCAACTAATCCTCCCATTATAGGTAGTCAAATTCTCACTAGACAGTTGTCTATCGAGTTTTGATAAGGTAAGTTGTAGGAATGAACATGCAGTCAAGGAGAGATTACTAAATTTGGAAAGTGGATGGTATAACGATTTTATCCCATAATTAGTAATAATGGAAAATGGAAGAAATGCCATGTCGTCATGGAAAGAAGGTGTGATGTGATAGGAAGAATGGAGAAGGTAATAAGTATGACACATGGTATGGTGACTTTCCTCCCCCAACTAAAGGTTGAATACATCTTCGGCTAAGGTGGAAGGATTGATGATGCCAGTCCAAATGTCACCTGAAAACCCAAAATCATGTAAGAAAATGGAAAGGAAATACCTATTGGGTACTTACCATAAGATGTGTCTGACATGTCAGCATTTAAATGCAACCTTTGGTCGGAGTACCAACAATAATGATGATTGTAACAAGTGGGATTGGAAAATTTCATGGTCGAAGAGTGGCATAAGGAGTGTCAACAACTATTTGAAACGGAGTCGTAACACCATTGCACTGGAGTTTCAGTAATCAATCCATTGTTTCAAGTTGCATAGGAATCTGTCAGATTCACAATAAATATTAGCATGTTGTGGATGAGTATTGACAGTGAGTAGCAACCAAAAAGTGGTGGTGGTGAGTAATAACAAAGGAATCACAACAAGCCCAAAGGGGTTGGATCCAATGGTGGAAAGCGAGGAGTTTTTCACTTTTGGAAAAGGTTCAATTCTCGTGAGGGATTTACCTGGAGCCATGGGGAAACCTTGAGGTAGTGGTCGAACATGTGGTTGCACCCAGAGATACCATATTAAATGGTATCGTGACCCGTGCACACATAAGTGGATCAAAGCCCACCCCCATGTTCTTCAAATTTTTGGATGTCACCTCCAAAGCTGAATCGCAGCCTCTGACCACGCACCCTGGTAATGCCTAGGGTTCCTTTGTGCGTGCCATGGCAACTCAAGGAGGGGAGCCGCCGCCCCCTCCTTCCCCCTCCACCTCCTTTCGGTGGCTGGTTGCAGCCTGCAGTAAGAAGTCGTCCCCCTCAGTAACCCCGAGCTTTGTCAAGAAACTAGATGCCATACCATAGATCTACCTGTCGCCTGAACTCCCAATGAAAGTAGCCCTATCCCTCTCTGAACGCGGACTTGTTGGCCAGTTCATGGGACTCTGGCCCTCAACCAGATCCACAAACAACTGGATACAATGAAACTGGAGGCCGCTGATCACAAATAGTGTTACTTGCTATGCGGTTGGGCGAGGATACTTCATTTTCAAATTTATCTCTCAGGAGGATAGAGATTTGATTTTCAGAAATGGCCCGTACTTCATGGGCACCCAAGGACTTTACTTAAACAGATGGACCCCAAATTTTGACCCTGCTTCAGAAGTCCCCAAGGATGTTCCTGTCTGGGTAAGACTCCCTAACCTATCGATTCACTGCTGGAACCCCACCTCACTTCAAGCAATAGGGAATGGCCTTGGTCACTACATTGACCGAGCAGAACCAAGAGACTAGTACTCCTGTGCACGGATCTATGTGGAGGTTGATCTGGAGGTAGGTCTACCTGAGGCAATAAAACTAAAATTCGGTGACTGGCACCATTACCAAAAGTTGGATTACGAACAACTCCCTTTCAAATGCAGAGGTTGCCGCGAATATGGCCACTTCCGAAGGAACTACCCAAAGAACCCCCCCACAGAGAAAGAAGGGGAAGAGGGTTGGCAACAGGCCCAGAAGGGGAGATCCAAAGCGAGGGGCCAAATAAATGAACAGATAGTCCCACCGAATGCCAAATCTTCAGGGACCAAGGAAACGAAGAATAGCTTCAATATCCTGGATAAAGAAGTGGAGGAAGGGGAACCAAATCCAAGCAAAGAAGTCCAAGAGGGAGAAAAGGGAGACCAAAACCCCGAAGACAAGGGAAACTAGCCAGCAGAAGAAGAAGGGGCGCAAAATAACTCCCCCAAAAGGCAGGGCATCGAGGAGGGGGAGATCTCGTCAGGAAATGAATCAAAAGGAGCGAGTGAAGCCTGGGACACCCCAAAGAAGTCGGGGAGAGGTAGGAAATACAAAAAATCGGAACGAGACCAGGAAACCTACAAAGACGTTCTCAAAGGAGCACAACCAACCATCAAGCAAATGATCATAGTAAGGAAAACCAGGAAGCTAGCCAAGGCCTCCCAAGGAGGCCACTCCCCTCCACAAAGTAAGCAATGAAGTTAACTTCCTGGAACTGTAGGGGTCTAGGTAGAAAAAAGAAGGAAGAAGCTCTCAGGGACATTCTCAGAGCAATGAAAACAGACATCCTACTTATCTAGGAAACCAAGATGTGTCAACAAGACTCTATGAAAGTTTCAAAAAACGTATGCAAAAGCAGTGAGGGTTTAGCTGAAAACGCTAGAGGAGCGTCAGGAGGACTCTGCACCCTTTGGAATGCCTCCAAAATAGATCTGATCAACTCAGACCTTGGCATGCATTAGATCTTCTCCCAAATGCTCCATCAGGAGTTAGGGCACACGGTAAGTCTCTTTAATATCTACGTCCCACAACATATAGACGAAAAAAAGAATTGCTGGAAAACCCTCCTAGATTACTTAGCCGACAATGAACTAGAAAACATCATACTAGGAGGGGACCTAAATGTAACTTTGGCCCAAGAGGAAAAACGGGGAGGATCTATTGTAAGGGACCAAGCTAGAGAATGGGTGGAGGACCTAATCTCAGCTTGGGATTTAATGGATACTAAGCCGACCAGGGGACATTACCCCTGGACTAACAGAAGGGTAGGCCCGGGGCATATAGCTGCCCGTTTGGATAGATTCCTTCTCCAAAGCTCGTTCCTGACCCTTGGGCTCACAGTCACCCCGAAAATTCTCCCCCATAGCACCTCTGACCACAAACCAATCAGCCTAGTGCTAAGGAAGGACCAAGGCCAGGGGCCCATCCCCTTCAGATTCAATTCCTCATGGATATAGGATAAAGACTTTCTGCACAAAGTCTCTAGCGTCTGGACAAGCAAGGTCAATGGATCCACATTTTACGTTTGGGAAGAAAAACTGAGAAGACTTAAGGCTGAGCTAAAAGAATGGGCAAAGAATCAATCTAATCCAATCGCCCTACGACTAGAAGCCCAAAGGCGTCTGGAAAGTCATCAGTTCGTTTTGGAAAGGAAGGAGATTACTCAGCAAGACTTGCTTAAACAAGAACAGCTTCAAAGGCAATGGCACAAAGCCTGCAAAGAGGAAGAAGGATATTGGAGGCAGAAGTCCCGGAGTCTGTGGTTGAAGGAAGGAGACAAAAATGCAAGCTATTTCCACAAGCAAGCGGAAGCAAGAAAACAATATAAGGCTGTAACAGAAATTCAAGTCCAAAACATCACAATCTCTGAGCCAGAGGGCATCAGGCAGACAACTTTTGAAACTTTCAGAACTCTCTACTCAGAAACGCAAAGGTCAAGCATCGACCCTCAAATGTACCCCCTTTCTACTGTCCCAAACCTAATAAAAGAATATATCAATCTCAAGCTCATGGAGGAAGTCACACAACAAGAAATAAAAGATGCGGTGGACCAAATGCACCCGGATAAAGCACCTGGACCGGATGGATTTACTGCAAGATTCTTTCAGCATTGTTGGGAAATAATCAAATTGGAACTAACCAAAATGATAAGAAAATCTCAAGCGAGCAGCAAGCTAGGAGGAAGCACAAATTCAGCCTTCCTGGCACTCATCCCTAAAGAGAAAGGAGCGCTGAGCTTTAGCCGATTCAGGCCGATCTCCCTCTGTAACGCAAGTTACAAAATTCTCACAAAGGTCATCGCAAACAGATTGAAAAACATTCTCCCTCTAATAGTCCCAGAGAACCAGGGAGGCTTCATCAAAGGTCGACAAATAGCAGACAACATAATTATGGTGCAAGAAGCTCTTCACTCAAGCCTACGCAGGAAAGATAAATGTATGATTATCAAACTAGAGCTTGCAAATGATTTTGACAGAGTTAATCATAATTTCCTTTTTGAGGTAATGAAGAAGTTCGGATTTGACCAATCCTTCGTGAACTGGATAAGAGCTTGCATAGGATCGCCATGGATAGCCCCCATGGTAAATGGAAGAGTAACCAATTTTTTCAAAGCGTCTAGGGGCTTGAGGCAGGGATGCCCTCTCTCTCCCATGCTATATGCAATTCAAGCCTCAGTTCTGAGCTACCAGCTGGAAACTTCCAGAATCCAAAGCAACCTCCAGGGACTGAAAATAGCGCAAGGGGTAAAGGAAATCAACCATGCGCAATTTGTGGACGACACCCTGCTTCTAGGTGGGGCAAGTCTATTAGTTGCAAAAAGATTCAAAGAGGAGCTAGACGCATATGTTGCAATGTCAAGAAGTGATATAAGCCAATCAAAAAGTAAAATTTATGGTTGGAACATTACACCCATAGAGATGCTAGGAATTTCCAGAGTTTTGGGGATGGAAGGGCATACCAAATGGGAGACCTTCACCTACCTGGGAATCCCTATTTCCAAAGCTGCTCCAAGGGCCTCACAATGGAACCATTTACTTGACAAACTAAAAAAGAGAATTTCCTCCTGGGGGGAAAACTGGCTAACTCTAGCAGGGAGGATAGTCCTTATCAAATCCGTCCTGGCCAGTGTACCCATCTATCAAAACTCTTTATTGCTAGCCCCAAGCTCTGCAATTCAAAAATTAGAGGCAATGCAGAGAAGCTTCCTGTGGGAAGGGGGGAAGAAAACAGGAAGGAGACATCACCTTATAAACTGGGACAAAATCTCCAAACCTCTCTTGGAAGGAGGCCTCAATTTTAAAAACACCCAAGTATAGAACTTGGCTCTAGGGGCGAAGCTGTTATGGCACATTGTCAGTGGGAATATCGCTTGGAGCAAGGAAGCACTATGGAAGAAATATTTCAGAGGCACAAGGAACAGGTGCATAGAAAACCCTTGTAGAGAGACTAAGGGGTCCCCAACCTATGCTCTGTGCAAAAAAGCCATGGACCTTTTCACTCCTCACCTCACTTGGGTGCCAAGAAATGGAAAAAAAATTCAAATCTGGAAAGACTCCATTCTAGGGGACCCACCTCTGGAACGAAACCAGGATCTGCAAAGGCTAAAAGATTGGATGGATGGGAAAAATCTAAAGATGCTCTATGACATTTCTAAGTGGGGGAACGAAAGAGGCAAGTCGTGGAAAGGTTGGGAAGTGGGCAATCTTCCCCAGGACTTAGAAAATGATTGGGGCACTCTAAAGCTTAGTTTGCAGGGGAAAGCCCCCATTAAAAAAATAGGTAAAGATGAGAGAGGTTGGGGGAAGAATGTGAAGCCCTACTCCACCTTGCTGGGATACAACACCTTCTGAAACATCCCTCATGTTCCTCCCAACCCAGCCATCTGGAAATTCATCTAGAACACCAAAACCATTCCCAAAATAGACTTGTTCCTTTGGACTTTAAGTCATAATAGTATCCAAACAGGGGATAACCTTCAAAAGAAAGTTTGGGAGGGTCCCTTCAGATGCCCCTTGTGTCAACAAGCTGAGGAAACTTCAGATCACCTTCTTCTTAATTGCAGCTATTCAAAAGAAGTTTGGAATCTGGTAGTTGGGTTGCAAAAGAACCCAATTCTTACCCAAGACATTAATTCCCTTCTCCAAAACTGGACAGCCCTTTACCCTTTCCAATTGAAGAAGCAAAGCTATGCCTCGGGGATCTGGAGAGCACTCCCAAGGTTTATCCTTTGGGGGCTTTGGTTGGAAAGAAACAACAGGGTTTTCAGGGACAAGCAAAGGAGTGCCTCACTAGTGACTGCAAAGATCAAAGCCTTCTTTGGCGAATGGGCTAACACACATCGACATCCTCAATACAGTAGGGAGCTGGAAGAAAATGAAGAAATCTGGCTGGGCCATTTCCAAATTCATTGGCAAACAGGGAACACAGTCAATACCACAACTCAAGAAATTTGGGAAATAAGGGCAGGGAAGAACGAATTTGACAAATGGAAAAAGGAAAGGACAGACTGCATTATGTCCTTTGATGGAGCCTCAAAGGGCAATCCAGGCCAAGCAGGAGGAGGAGGACTAATTGTAAATCCAAACGCAGAAGTCATGGTACGATATGCCATAGGCCTAGGCATCGCCACCAATAACCATGCAGAAGCAATGGCATTATGTCAGGGCTTGTGCCAAGCCAGAAGCAATGGAATTTGAAAACTGATTATCATAGGAGATTCCCAAATGCTAATCTGTGCCATAGCCCATTCCACGAAAACTCAAAATGCACAACTCAATAATTTGTTGGCCAGGATACGCCTCTTCCTTCAAAGGTTTGACTCTTATCAAGTGTTCCACATCTTAAGGGAGCTGAATAGAGAAGTGGATGAGGAGGCAAATAGAGGCACAAAGTTGGAACAAGGACGCATGTGTGAAAACGGCCAGCTAACCACGATGGATCTTCCTTGACCAACCTCAACCTAAATGGAAGCATGCAAATTGCAAAGAAACAGTGCTGGAAGCTGAAACACAGTGCTGTAACATTTGCTGAAACACAATGCTGGAACATATGCTGAAACACAGTGCCGGAACATACGCTGAAACAGTGCTGGAGCATATGCTGAAACAATGCTGTAACATATGCTGAAACACAGTGTTGGAACATATGCTGAAACAGCGCTGGAACTTATGCTGAAACACCGCTGTAACAAATGCTGAAACAGTGTTGAGACAGATGCTGAAGCAATGTTGAGACTTATGCTAAAACATTGACTGGAGTTTCGGCATTTAAATTTAATCTAGTTCTATTAGAAGACATACAGGAACTAGTTTAGCTCACAAGTCTATAGCTATAGAAGTAGAATGGTTTAGAAAGACAGGCCCAAAGAAATTTGAGGCCATTTTGTAATCGGATCTGTGGGTAGTCCACCCCATTAATACAAACTATAACCGTTTCTGTAAAAAAAACCCAAAGGAATCACAACAAGTGAGGAGTTATAGCAAGCAATGAGTTACAACAAACAATGAGTTAAATCAAGTAGTGATTTACAATGAATGATAAGTTGCATCAAGCAAGCAATGAGTAACAACAAATTAGTTACAACAAATGATGAGTAACAACAAATAAGTTACAACAAATGAAGAGTAACAATAATTGAGTTACAACAAATGATGAATACAAATAAATGAGTTACATCTAATGATGAGTAACACAAAATGATTTATACCAAGGAATTTACATCATCAAATCAAAAACAAATATCATCAATTGAACGGATTGTGCACATCTAGATATGTGGTTGTTATTGAAAAAACAATTCACTGCATTATTAGCAAAAATAATGGATTTTTTTAATTTTTTTTTTTAAATGAAAACCACCAACAAGATGTTTTTCAGTTGCACCCATCTAATTGTGCTCTAAAGGAGTTTTCACAGTGAGATTTATTTATTTATTATTATTATTATTATTATTATTATTATTATTTATGTGGTATGTGGCTCGTGGTGTAAGAAAATAATTTTTAGCCCTAATGTTTTCAAAACCTCGATCTGAAACAATATAAGAAACACATTAATCCTTGAAAAGTGGTTGATGATACAAATGAGAACGATGACCATTGGAAAGTAGAGAAGTTTGTGATCCATCTATGGTTGTGATATTAACAATCTCATTGTCAAAAATTGTGTCCACTTCATCAAGACCTAACCATCTGGTGCACAGTTTCCCCTTAAAATCCTTAAATATGGAGTCGTATAATAGTGCACAATCACCTTTTTGAAACACCTTCCTTTTAATAAATTTATCATGCCACTTGGTTTGTTGTTGCTGGACAAGCTCAGTATGATGTAGGGTAGCCAATCACATTTCATCTAATTCATTAAGATAATCCAAGTGATGTTTATATGATGTGGTTAAATTTAGATTTACCTCTAAACTAGTTCTCAATGATTTTATTTCAAATTCAATGGGGAAAACATGACTCTTACCATACACAAGTTCAAATGGGGAGAAATCTATGGTGTTTCACCATGTTTTCCTATAGTCCCAAAGGGCCTCTGGTGGTCACTCATCCCAATCATGATGGTGACTAGGCAAAATTTTTGTGAGTATACCTTCAATAAATTTATTATTTCTTTCCACTTTCCCATTAGCTTGTGGATGGTAAGGTGAACTAATCCTGTGACAAATATTGTACTATTCAATGAGCTCTTTCATCAGGTGGGAATTAAAATGTGGTCCTCCATTTGTGACTATTTCTTTTGGCACTCCAAAGAAAACAAATATGTCTTCAAATAGAAATTCTGCAATAGCTTTCTTAGTGACCCTGGAAAGTGCCTTGGCTTCAACCCATTTGGTAACATAGTCTTTGAAAACCAAGATGTAGGAATTTTGACGAGATGAGGAGTTGATAGGCCCCCAAAAATCAATGTCCCTCTTCTCAAAGGGTTTGATAACTAATTGAGATTTTAATTTCATTTCATATGATCGAATGGGTTGTCCCATTCATTGGCAACTATCACATCCTTGTGCATACTTTTTGGCATCTTGGAACAAGTAGGTCATAATGGCCCATGCAAAGTGATTTACGTCTTGTTCTTTTATCATATAAGTGTTCACCACAAGGCTCGTCATGACAAGCCTTAAGAATGTCATGGATCTCATATTCTCTTACGCAATGGCAGATCTCATGATGCAACCATGTGTAAAAGAGACAACCTCATAGCAAAGAATATTTGGAACTTTGTTGAATAATCTTTCGTCATTCTCTAGGATAAAGTTGGTGTAGTAAATTTCCTATATAAAGATAATTAACAATATATGCATACCAAGGTGAGTGAGAAGATACTACAAACAAATGTTCGTCAGGAAAAGAATCCTCAACAGGAGAATCATCACCATTTTTGGTAATACTAGAAAGGAATTCTGCAACGACATTATCCTTTCTAGGCTTCTCCACAATAGTGATGTCGAATTATTGCAATAAAATTAACCACCTAGTATCTCTACCATTGGTGATTATTTTATTCATTAGATATTTAATGACAGAGTGATCGATATGTACAAGTACTTGTTAGCTTGTAATATAATGTCGAAATTCGTTAATAGCATGTACAAAAATGAGGAATTATTTTTTAGTTATTGTATAATTTAACTCCATAGGAGTCAAAATCTTGCTAATGTAATATATGGAATATGGGTTTCGCTCCTCCCGCTGTCCTAGTACAACATCAATAGCAGTGTTCGAGGCATTTGTCGAAATATGGAATGACAAAGTCCAATCAGGCCCTCATAAGATAGGGGCTTTGGATAAGCATTTTTTCATATCTGTAAGAGCAGTTTGGCATTTGTCAGTCCAAATGAATTTTGTATCCTTCAAAAGTAATGCAAATAAAGGAGATGAAATACTGCAATATTTTTTGATAAAACGACGATAATAACTAGTCTTTCCCAAAACACTATGCACCTCCTTTTTTTTGTTTTGGAGGGGGGATTTTTAAGATTACCTCAATTTTGGATGGATCCACATGTCTCCCTATAGAAGAAAGATAATGGCCAAGTACAACTCCCTCATTCATCATCATGTGTCACTTTTTGTGATTAAAGAGAGATGATTTTGTTTGCATTGTTTCAACACTTTTTCAAGGTTATACAGAGCCATGTCAAATGTATTGCCATGTGGCATAAAATCATCCATGTAAATATCAAGAGAGGAATTAACCATATCCGAAAATATTCCCAATACAATGCACTGAAAAGTAGCAGATGCATTACAAAGTCCGAAAGGAAGGACTCGATATGCAAACATACCCTAGGGACAAGTAAAGGTAGTTTTGTCTTGATCTTCAGGAGATATATGGATTTGGTCGTATCCATTAAACACATCAAGAAATGAAAAAAAATTCTTACTTGACAAGGCATCAAGGACTTGGTCAATAAAAGGTAACAAAAAATGGTCCTTTTTTGTGGCTTTGTTCAATTCTCTATAGTCAATGCAAATTTTCCATTTTTCGTTTTTATTAGGTACAATGACCAACAGGGATACCCACTGACTATCTGAGATTGGGTAGATGAAGTTAACATTTAACAGTTTCCATATTTCTTATTTTACAATATCTTTCAATGTTGAGTTCATTTTGTGTTGTGGCTGGCGAATAGGCCCACAATATTGTTTTATATAGATGTGATGGGTACACAAATCAGGGTGAATACCCTTCATGGTGTAATCCCACAAAAAGGCATCCTTGTGTTGTCATAACAACTGAACCAGTCGTTCTATTTGTGAGGGAAATAAATTTGGATTAATATTTAAGGTTATTCCTAGCTTGATTTCAATTGGGACACTTCTATGGCTTGATGTTGTAGGTATCAATTATGAAGAGAAAACATCAACATGAATATCTTAGTCATGTTTATTCATTATATAATCTAATATATGGAATATTGATTGAGTAATGGATGGGGGATTGTTGATAAAGTTGCTGATAATATCGTCCTCTGTCTCATTCTTGAAAAAAAAATCCTTACTGGCTATGAGGAATAGTTGTACACCTACCTCTTCTGGTTCAAAATAATCCCATAAGGGACTTTCATGGTCCACACTCGGTTTGGCAGGGGGGTAGAAGATGATGTTTTCTATAGCTTTTCCATCAAAGATCATTATAAACCCTGACCTGCAGCTAATAAATGTGTCATCCATAGCCAACCAAGGTTTTCCCAAGATGAGGGCATGTCCTCCTAGACGAGTTTTAGGCTGGAACACCAAGAAGTTAGTTGGGCATTCCCAGGATTCTACAGATATGACAATGTCTACTAGAACCCCTTATGGTCATATTTTGGATTGATTAACGAGTTCCAACACAATGGGGGTGGGTATCAGGTTGGTAAGTCCCAACAACTCTATAGTTTCTTTGGTCATGATATTTATTGAAACACCCAGGTCGACCAGTGCGTTTGGAATAATCATTTTTATGATCTGAATGATCATTGTTGGATTCCCAGGATCATCATATTTAGCGAGAGAGGTCTTTCCCATCATCAATTATGACATTTTTTCTACTACCTGGATTGTGGGTGGATCCTTGGGTTTCCTACCAAGCCTTTTGATGCACAATTCCCTCACTATTTTGGTGTAGATTTTGACATATTTAATAGCTTGTAGCTATGGGATTTTAACACATATGTTTTTCAATTATACGATGAAGTTGAATTCAAGCTGCGGGATGGTTCTAGGTATTGCTAATATTTCTGAGAATGGAGGAGTTTCAACAGTAGTAGGAATGACATCCTAATTTTCAACTTGTTTGTCAGGAGTTTCAACATGAGTTGTTTTAGTTTGTTTTTTATCCAATTGCTCATGAATTGGGGTTGCTTCTCTAGGTGAATTTGTTTCTACATGTTTGGTGATAACATGTGATGTATGTTGGTTTATCACTCTCCCCGATATTAAGTGTATGACATTGCATTCAATAGGGGAGATGTAGTATGTAGGGAAGGTAGGTGTTTCAATTTGTTGAACCACCTTTTTATTTGGGTTTGGGTTAGGTTGCACAGGCAGTTGGGGTCCGAATGGTGGATTACTTGGTAATAAGTTTGAGGGGAGTAGAACCAAATACTAATGTATGGGGAGATTCTTAGCTTCGAAGGGAGAACCTCACCAACCTTGAGGCCATGAGAATGTTTGATTCAGATATCACATCCAGGGTGTGGGGTATTGAACCTGGGGAGGGACAATAATTTTCCATGGGGTCGAAGGATATTGAATTTGTTGTGGTATTTGTTGATTGTACATATGATTCCAAGTATTGAAATATGAGGATGGGCCCAGAGTCATATCTGGTAGACGTGATTTCCATGTATTTTTGGAGATAAAATATTCTTGCTTAGTTTCTTCACTTGATACCCAAAATATCACTTTCATTCCTGGAAACAATGGGAATAATTTTGTTGGATGGTGTAATTCAAGAATTCCACATACCTCCATGTTTTCAAGTGTACGTTCCTTACGGGGATGCTTGTCTCTACACCTGGGAAAAAAAAATTCCAGTGCCCTTTTTTCTTTAGCCTGCTTCGATTTTACCTAGAGTACATCTAATTATGTATTTAAAGAGATACAGACATCAATTTTGAAGTTTTCAAATAGATCACCAATTCATTCCCTCGTTACTCCACCATTGGTTGATTTTTGTATCCTGGCAGAAGCATATCGTGCTTGGGTTCTGTTCCTTGATGGTCCCTTTGAAATTCTTAGGCATAAAGCAATGCTGTCATCATAAGGCTCTTTTGATATGTCCCCTTTTCCCATCAAATTTATCATATCTAAGTAGTCATCTCTCATTTCCCAGATCAAGATTGTCTTCAAGATGTCCTTATCCAGGTCACTATGTTTAGACCTATGAAAATTATATTGGAGGAATTCAACATAGTCCAAACTTTCTTCCTCCTCCTTGTACATTTTGAATATTTCCTCCCTTTGGTCTCTAGTCCTACAATAGTATTGATATTTCCCCCAAAATATTAGTTTCATGTTTTCCTAATAGGTGATGAAATCATCACCGAGAGGAATAAACCACCTTATAGAGGCTCCCTTCAAAGTAGCAGGGAATAGTTTCAACTTCTCAGTGTTACAAGTATAGTCATAGCTCTGGTAAAGAGCGTCAAACTAAAAAAGGGAGGTATATGGATATTCGTTGTCCATACCATGAAAGTTTGAGAGAGTGGAAAGAGGAATGTTTTTCATTGGTACTTGTCCAAGAATGTCATTGATGGGAAATTCAAAGGTGGAGAGTGTGTTGTCTTGATTTTCATTTTCCATATGCTTCTTCTAAAAAATCTGAAGTCTTTTCCATTCTTCCCTAGGAATATCCTCTAGATGTAGGGGATATTCTAATAGGTGCTCGAGGTTTTTTGCAACACTCCTATGATCTAGAATGGGGTTATCAAGGGGTTGATTGACCTCCAGCCATAAGTCTTGGTGCTCCTAGATGTGTTCATCTATATCCCCTTGACCTTATAACAAGTATCTGTATTCATATTTTGCTGCTACTGCAAATGATTCAAGATGATTCAATATTGAATCTCGTCGTTCAATCTTCCAACAACTTGGTCTCGATAAAGATGATTATTCTTTTTAAATCAGCTTCTGAATGTATGTCACCTGACCTTGATCCATATTTCTTTCTCCACCATGACCCCTCCTACCTATATGATTAGTATTGTGGGGGGCATCATATTATTCTCCTTCTTTATTAATTCAACCTTCATGTCTTGAGATCCCTAAAATGTGACCTTATTAAAACATTCAATACATTAATTATTAAACCGGGGTAGGTATTTTATTGCAAGGTTATTGTGCAATGTATATGAAGGAAAAAATTCTCTAAGTGACACTATATTGTAACATGAAGGACAAAATCTCAATTATTAAACACACACTACAGACTAAGTTCCTCACTATTGAAAAGAAAACATTCTTGTTGAATTGTAAATCAAACCTAGCTAGATAAAACACTCTTACTTGAAAGTAAAGACTCTTTACACTTATTGGAAGTAAGATCACACTACTTAAGTAAACACTCTCCACACTTACTGGAAATAAAATCACATTGTTGAAACTAAACACTCTCACATTGTTTCAAAGGGAAGAAACACTCACTGAAATGAAATCGCTTTTGCATAAATGGAGAAATATCACTCCTGCATTAAAGAAAATAAATGCAGAGTTTTGTAAATGAAATAAATCCACTCTTGCATGAATGAAATAAACCACGCTTGCTTTAAAAAGGAATAACTTGCTTGAAAAGGAAACAAGCCACACTCTTATTGGAAAATTAAATAGACCAGACTCTTGTTGGAAATTAAACAAATTCACTCTTTGTAAAGGAAGTAATTCATTAAAATGGAAAGAGGCACACTCCACTAAAACAAAATAAATCAAAATCAAGCTTATGATTCATAAAAGGAGAATCGTCTAAAGCATTCTGAGTCTAGCTAAATTTCTCAATTAACTAATATCAACCAATCCAACATAAGAGACCTGTAACAACAATAATAACTGAACTGAACCAGATTCACAATATAACTTGAGTAACAACACTTTTCATCCACACAAGAACACTCACAACCAATAATAAACAATAATAACATCATTGATACGAACAAAATAACAACAATCAAGCTCAATATAAATCTACCTATTAGTGTAGTAACAACAACCCTTCTAAAAAGGAGGGCCCTTCATCCTTAGCAAGGGATGGAAAAAGATACTGAAATTACAACTTAATTACACATAAATGAAACCACAAACTTGTTGAATATTTATTAATCCAAACTCAAGAAGTACAGGTACAGATGTTGTTTCTCATGGACCTGACTGATTGTTCCAAAAACTAGACTAGTTTGGGAGCGTAAATGCTCTACTTTTTAAAATCTCTCTCTTCTAAACTAATCTTAGAAAAATAAAAATTACAGACAACCTTGAGAATATTTCGATTCTCAAGTTGTTCAACACAATCTTAGTTAGGAAGATATTCAATATTTCTTACAATCAGTCATAACAGAATATGATTAATTACAGATCTTGTTTAATGAACTGTCCAATAATTTGGGCCGTTAAAAAAAACTTTTGATAACATAATATTGGTGACTTTTCAAAAATGGCCACATAATCTAGGGAGATAGTCATTTCCATGAGGGACTTGCATGAATAAAAAAACCAATCAACATCAGTTCGAACAGTTACAGTCTCTAGATACCATCCTCGATCTGTTGGAAATAACAACGCCTCGAGAGTAACAACACTTCGGGAGTATCAACACTTCAGGAGTAGAAACACTTAGAGAGTAACAACACTTTGGGAGTAACAACACTTTGGGAGTAACAACACTTCAGGAGTAACAACACCTCAGGATTAAAAGAACTTCAAGAGTAACAACCCCTATGATAGTCGATTACCCTGTAGGGAGTTCTTAACACTTTGTTAGTAAATACCTAAAACAACCATTATCCTTATCAAATGCAAGCAAGACTTAATGAATTGGGGAAACATATGAACTTATCATACCTGGAGAAAAATACACAATATTGGACAACAATGGTTATTAAAAGGGCAGGAATGATATAAGAAAAGCATGTGAAGTAATAATAAAAGGATGACAAAAAGGTGTCAATTCCTTAACCCAACACACCCCACAATCGATCAATCATTATTGTAGTAAGAGACATCAATGTCCTGTGGTTTCCCCAAATGACATAAATTTCATCACATCTTGTCACATCCAACTTTTTTTTCACACACATACACAATATCTCTTTGATCATTGTAATTAATTGGTGTACGAGAGAAATAAATAATACTTATCCCACAACTAATCAACCATTATGTTACCATGAGAAACTACTCCTGTGTGGTTCCCCTCATTGGCATAAGGATTAGGGTATGTTGTAACTTATATGATGCACAAACCTTCACTCATAGACAATGTGGGATAACACATACAAAGGAGACAAGATTTTGTAGTCATAAAATCTATTCCAAGATTCCACAATGATAG